>JBBPBX010084002.1:0-15400 GCA_038048925.1 Garcialebias charrua
ATATATATATATATATATATATATATATATAAATAAACACACACACAGCATACATATATAGGTGCGTGTGTTTATTTGCCAGTTATGAACGAAAATATTAGTATCATTTAATCACTGACTACATAAAATCATAACACTAAAAGCTGTCTCTTAAATCATACCTGGTGTTCTCGATCCTCTGGAGGATACAGTGTCTTTTTTCAGGTGGTTTCTCGTAGCCCAGCCACAAAGAAGCATGCAGGTTTTTGTTTTGGGAGCATGTTCAACACACACTAGTTGCAGCCACAAATTCAGCTTCGTCTGATTATTCTTACAGCCACGAACAGCGCAACAGGTACCCGAGCTCCACAAGGCATCTTCGTGACAATATTAGCTCAAAATAACAGAAAACAGAACTTTAACAGAACTTCTACGATGCGCGCAGATTAGAAAGCAAACAACGAGGAGCCAATGCAGAAATTCTACTTCCGGGGTCAAAACGGAAGTAAGTCCCATAATCGCTTCTACAGTGACACCCTCAGGAATAAGGTGGATACCATCACGGCACCGAGCTGTAACCGTAGCGGCAACCTGTTGTACTTCAGTTTAGAGCAACTAATTGTAAAGTGATAGATTACTGTCATTTTCTTCCTAAACTTTGGTAGTAAATGTAGTTTTATAACAATTACTGGATACATCAATTTGCTTCTTGCCTCAATAAAAGCACTGACCTACTTGTTATTTAAATCTAACCCAAGAGAAAAAGTTTAATTGTTCCCACACATAACATATCTCTAATGGCAAACAAAAACTGTAAACTTGAAAACAGAACAGTTTATTTAAAATAATTCAACACTGAACACATGCACATAAAGATGGTCTAGTGGCAGGGTTTTTGACTACGGACCCGAAGGTCGCGGGTTCGCGCCCCGGCCACTACCCAGCTTGGGGTGTCTATGAGTGCACACCTATTTCTCCAGCTCCCCGGGCGCTTTCGGGATGCTCACTGCACCACCTGGTAGGTGGTTGGGTTAAATGCAGAGACGAATTTCATCTGTGTATGGGAAACATACGCAGATGACAGGAATAGACATTATTATTATTATTATTATTATAACTGGTTGTGATTATCGTACCCACCACTGCACCCTGTATTCACTGGTTAACTGGACATCATTAACCTCACGCAGACTCTTCCACTGGTACATTTTCATCTTCAAATCACTTCTTGGTCTGCTGCCCTCATACATCTCCTCCTACATGTCTTTGCGTGAGTGCAGCTACAGCGTGCGCTCTCAGGACATGATTACCTGCAGTGTTCCGTCAGTGAGGACTGAACTTGGAAAAAGGGCCTTCTCCTACTCTGCTCCTGCTTCATGGAATATCTTACAAAAAGATCTGAAGCTCTCGACCTTGACTTCTCTAAATGGTTTTCAGAATCTGTTGGAATCCTGGCAAAAACCAATGCAGATTTGTTCCTGTCTTTGATTTTATACATATACCTTATAATGTTTTGCTAGTTTTTTGATACTTTGTTAAAAAAAAATTTTTTTTTTCTCTCTTTTGTTTTCTATTGTTTATTGTTTGTTTGTTTATTGTTTATTGTTTAAGGAAATTCTACCACTGCTGTTCATTGTTCTTTAGTTTTAGCAGGTCGCTTTCGTAAATGAGCCCATGAGGTTCAAAAGATTTACCTGACTAAATAAAGGTTGAATGAATGAATAATTCAAAAAGAGAGGTAGAAAAATAATAACTACTGTATTTTTCATCCTGTAAGTTGCAGTTTTTTGCATAATTTACATGCCTTGCAACTTATAGGACGAAGTGACATATTTATATATTTTTTTCCCCATATTTATAAACCATAACACTGAAATATGACCGTTTCATTCATTCTTACTGAAAAAAAAACAGTTCATGATATCTATTGTAGTAATAGTATGGCATGCTGTTGTATCATGTAATAAGAAAACGTGCCTATAATGACAAATTTAAAAAAGTTCAAGACAAAAACAACTGGACTTTATTTATTATACTATTTATTATACTATTATACTATACTTTATTGTTTTTTATTGCATTTTTTAGAATTCACCATGTCCTGGATGACTGAGAATCTTCACTAGCTATTAATGACTCAATCGGCCTGCCATACTCTCCCCACCTCTCTGCTTGAACCTTCAATCCAGCAGCAAGCTGCACCACGGTGGCGAAATGCAGCTAATTTGACCATTAAAGTGCATTTATTAAGAAAATGACAGACAGAAAAACACCTCTGCTATAATTTCGAGCTAACAAAGAATTGTTTAGGTAATTTTCTTGTTAAATGTCGGCGAAACGAGCCGCGCTCCTTTTTCCTGTTTGTCACCGCTGAGCGATCACGGAGCACACAGGCACTGAGGCAGCGACACTTTTTTTTTTTTTAAATAAAGCCGATTTAACCATTAAAGTACATTTATTAAGAAAACGTTAGACTGAGACACCCCTTTTGCTATAATTTCGAGCTAACAAACAATTGTTTAGGTACATTTCTTGTTAAATGTCGGAGGATAAAGCCGTGATCCTTTCCTGTTTCTTTTTACAGACATGATACCAGCTGTAGGTGCGCGCGCACACTGACTGACGATATGACGTCTTTGTTTTAGCTAAGGTCCTACTTGGAACATAAAATTAGAAAAGATAAATAAATTCACAGACCTTTTTTTAGACGACAGAACAAGAAAAATATAGTTGTGTAGGTTTAAAAAATTTAATACCTCGTCAGATGACGTTTATTACTTTTTAATACTTTTTAATGGCCTTAATTTGTGTTAATTTCATTTACTACCTTTTAATACCTTTTACAACCCCGCGGATACCCTGTTATAATTATTATTTATAATTTATTTATTATTATTTAAAATCATAATCTTCTTAACTTATTTTTTTTTTACCTCTGTGTGTTATTTCCAGTCTTGGACAGAGGTAGCATCTCTCTTCCACTTCAGGGACAGACATCCACCAGAGATCACCTGCTGCAGCTAAGAAGCGTGTGATGACTGAACTGAACTACAACTCTGAACTGTTCCAGGACCTGTCCCACTTGGAGGAGCAGGTCCAAGAGGTTGTGAGTACAGTAAAGGCTCAGATATAGTTGCGCTTTGGTCCGCAAGCTGGAGCGCGCGTGCTACGCGCGCACTGAGCCGTGCGGCTTGATGCGTTTATAGTGTTGCCGGTGGCGCATGGCAAAGTGCTGTTCTTTTACGGACCAGCAGGTGGCACTACCCTCTAAAACCTGTGCATATGTTGCAAGAAATGTGTAGAAGAAGAAATCTACAGTAGAAGAAGAACTATTTGAAATCACACAACAAAAACAAATTACTTTCTGCTCGCTCGGGGAATTTAATACATTTGTATCACATAAAAAACATTCCTCCATGCGTGGCGACGCCGTTTCCACGACCACAGCGGCGCAGACAGCTGCAGGCTCTGGCGTGAACGCTGTCGGTGAGGTCCCTACCCGACCTGTCAATCAATTCGGCGCGCGCGCTAGGCTTGCAGAGTTTCAAAAATTCAAAAAATATATTGCGTATATTGCGATATATCATAAAAATATTGAGATATTAATTTTGGTCCATATCGCCCAGCCCTACCATATCTCATAGTATATGAAAGAATACATAAAATGAAAGGTGGCAGAAAGAAGAAGAAATCTGACCCAAACCAGTGACCTCCAGGACCTGATAAGGATAACGTGGGTAAAGATGATGGATAGATGGCTTTTGTTGAAAAGATTTACCAAACAAATCTTTTAAACAACATCCATCCATACACATTTGAAACATGGATGAATGCAATATAATTTTGAAGTCTATTTTATTTTGAGTTAAATGTTTATGCACTCTTTGTTTACGTTTGTATTTTGAATGATTTGTGATGGACTGGAGACATGTCCAGGGTGTCCCCTGCCTCTCGCACAGTGACTGCTGGATATAGGCACCAGTGACCTCTGGGAGCCGATTAAAGCTGCTGCATTCTATTCATATACCCATCTGCTCACAATTCAGGCTGCTGTATTTATACTGTATTATTTGACATTATTAATGTTTGCTACAAGCATACATTATTGGTTTAAATAAATGTTTTATTTGTTTACATTATTGTTTAATCTTTTCATGATTTCAATCGAAAATCGTTTCAGAATCGAAAATTGATTCTGAATCGAAAATCGATCCTGGGATGAAAATAGTTTTAGAATTGATTTTTAATTGAATCTGTGAATCAGAAATCGGAATCGAAACGATTCTCCAGACACTGAGAGATTTGCACCCCTATTCTGCAGCAATCACAACATCATGGCTACGTAGGAGAAGGATCCGGGTACTGAAATGTCCAGCCTGCAGTCCAGATCTTTCACCTATAGAGAACATTTGGTGCATCATAAAGAGGAAGGTGCGACAAAGAAGGACCAAGACGATTGAACAGTTAGAGGCCTGTATTAGACATGAATGGGAGAGCATTCCTATTTCTAAACTTGAGAAACTGGTCTCCTCTGTCCTCAGACGTCTGTTGAGTGTTGTAAGAAGAAGGGGGGATGCCACACAGTGGTAAAAATGGACTTGTCCCAACTTTTTTGGGATTTGTTGACGCCATGAAATTTTGAAACAACATATTTTTGCTTTAAAATGATACATTCTCTCATTTTAAACTTTTGATCTGTGATCTGTGTTCTATTCTGAATAAAATATTAGATGTTGGCACCTCCACATAGGGGTGGGCGATATGGCTCAAAAATTATATTGTGATATTTCAGAGCATTATCACGATAACGATAAATTTCGTGATACAACCGAAAAAACAAAACAAAAAATAAATTTATTTATTTGACAAAATTAACTCAACATGTTGCTTTGCAGTATTATGTATATAAAATAAAAAAAACAACAATGGGTAATTTTACTGAAATTACTTTATTTAGTAAAGTATTCTAGCCTGGCCCTCGCCTTCCTACGCAGCTCCGCTCAATTCCATTTCCCTTCACTGCTCCGTCTGGGACTTCTCCCATAGAGAAGGATTTCGCCGGCAGATTTTTGACCGGACCAATCAGAGAACAGAAGGGGCTGAGTTTTTGGCCCCTAACCAACGCCCCCACCTGTCCCAGTGCGCAGCCAGCGAGCATCCGCATGTTCTCATTCAAAGCGATGCAAAGCGATGCAGGACTGTTTTATATGCGACACAAATGTATTAAATTCCCCTTCTTAATCCCTTATCTGGAGTTTTCTTTTGTTTTTTTGCCAAAAGTCAAGTGATCGCTCCCTTCTCCCTCCTCCTCCTCCTCCTCCTCCTCCTCCTCCTCCTCTCCCTCCGCTGAGTGCAATGAATGAGGAAATGACTGAGGTTGTCACGAGAGAATTAAACTCTGGTTTTACGTTGCTGCCCGAGTCCCTGCAGATTTTCTGGTCTTCTGGTGTGCTGGACCAGCGCTCCATGGTTTTATTTTATTTTTTAGAACTTTTTATTAACATATAAACACAGAATATGCAGCGGCAGTGAGAGGCGTGTGGAGGAGGCGCAGCAGGAGGTGGAGCTGATCTCAAGTTCAGCAGAGCACGGGAAACAGAGCCATATATGGCTCTGAGGGGGAGGGAGCAGAATGCTTTCCCTGTTCAAAATTTTTCTAAGATCCAATGGTTTTGTTCCTCAGCAGAGGCCACGCCTCCAGCAAGAATCGGTTCTGTATAACAGAAAGTCCAGACCCTAGTACGAAGCAAAGTGAAGGGCAAGGGTCTGGTTTTAACCAGGCTAAAAGTATTCAGTCTCCCAAGTATAAAAATAAAAAAATAAAAAAATGATCTGTTATTTAGATTAAAAAGTCTCATCTATTCATGCAGGAAATATTCATTTTTTAAAAACTGATCTGTCTCTGCACACCCTGATGCATGCTCAATAATCCAGGTAGAAAAATCTAAAAAAGCTAAGTCTGGTCCTCTGAACATGTCTAGATGACCAGACTTAGCTTTTTTTAGATGATCTGTCTCTGATTACCTGACTCTTGGTCCATGGAGCCGCTCATGTTTGTAAAGACGGTTCAGCAAGGGAGACACACAGCACCGACTGCTCAGAGCGGGGAGGGGGAGGCATTTGAACTCTCTCTACCTGGAGTTTAAGCAGGGGGACAGAAGCTGAGAGAGACGCGAGTTGTTTGTTTTTAGCATTTTAGCTAGCAAGTACAGTATTGCAGGCAGACTGGTGGAGGGGAGGTGCGCACTTCAGTTTGTTGGTTTGAAGCGCTCGTTTGTTAAGGGGGCGGGGCGCCATTATGTATTACGTCATGAAATTAGCATATCAAGATATAACTTTTTTGCCCGGGACAGCTTTTTATACCGGTAAAACCGGTAACGATATAATATGGCCCAGCTCTAACCTCCACATCATTGCATTCAGTTTTTATTCACAATTTGTTTAATGTCCCAACTTTTTTGGAATCCGGTTTGTAAATCACGTAGGCTGCAAGGATGCATCCTGTCATCACTGCAAAACCACCAGAACTGAGTTTAACAAACTTCTGGAATTTCTCAACACCTGTGGCAAATAAGAGTTTATAATCTGTAGGACAAAACTTTTGTTCTTGCAAATTAATTTTTTTCCTGAGGAATTACATAAGTTTTTATGACATTCTGTGTATGTATATATATCACAGTAAAACCACTTAAAATATTATTTTGAATTTAACTTGTTGATGACATCATGAGTTTTTGTTTGTTGTTAAAGCATTTTAATAAGTGGACCGTATTGAAGTGACTATTCTGATGATATGTCAAGAAATAAACTAATATACAGGTGGTCCCCGATTTACGAGCGCTCTGACCTACGAGGTTCCGGATTTACGAGGTTATCATATTTAATAAAAATATGACATTTTAAAAATAAAAAATAAAGTATTATTGTTATTTTTATTTTTTTTGTTTAAATGTTCTTAATTTCATGTGTACAGCACTTTGTTGCAGCTGTGGTTGTTTTAAATGGCTATATAAATAAAGTATAATTGTTATTTTTATGTTTTATTTCAATTTTTAGCGTATTAGCGATCGCTCCCGACGCGCAGCCGGCAGACAAAATGCCTCCGCCTAATGCAACGAGCAGAGCTAAGCGGGCGGGGATTGACATGCCGGCTAAGGGACCATCTGCGGCCGGGAGCTGCCGGCTTTGGAGGACCGTTTGTCCGATCAGAGGTTGCCTCATACGGATAAATTAGCTGGAAACACTCGGTGAACTTTGTGGATGTGTCTGGACTGGTGCAGCAGCCGCAGATCGCTCAGCGATCGCTCCCAAAGCGCCGCCTGCAANCATCTGCGGCCGGGAGCTGCCGGCTTTGGAGGACCGTTTGTCCGATCAGAGGTTGCCTCATACGGATAAATTAGCTGGAAACACTCGGTGAACTTTGTGGATGTGTCTGGACTGGTGCAGCAGCCGCGGATCGCTCAGCGATCGCTCCCAAAGCGCCGCCTGCAACAAGCGGAGCTAAGGGGCAGTGTGCCGGATTAGCAACGAGCTAACAGCCTCGTAGCTGCCCCCTCTTAGCTCCACCAGACAGCCAGCTTTGTGCGATCAGAGGTTCCTGGAGCTCGCCTCGATGTCAGACTGGAAGCGAAGATATCGGGGGACACCCAGCTACCTTGGAATAACAAAGCCGACAGCCTTTTTGAAGCTGCAGCTAAACCAGACTGCCCGTAGCTGTGGACTCGGTGGGGCTAAATGCTAACAGGTGCAGCTAAAGGAGGCGAGCGCAGACGGCTTTCGGTAAGTTATTAAAACTTTTTCTGTCTCCAAATGTATGAAGTTAGGATACGAACAGTCCTTCCAGTAAAGGGTTTGGACTGCGTGGTGCTACAGAAAGCTGCGAAGCTCGGACGTAACGCAGCGGTGCTAACAGCAGAGCTAACAGGCAAACAGACGACAGAAGCTGCTGCTCAAAGTAAGAAATTATTTTTTTATTTACTGTATGCTCTTTTAAAATGTGTTAAAGTGTTAGAATAGTCATTACCGCACACCTAGGTGTATAAGTGGCGGCTGGTGCGGTATAAATATACTGTATATATACAGGTGGTCTCCGATTTACGAGATTTTCATGTTACGAGATAGTTGGAGGAATGGAACTCGCTCGTAAGTCGGGGACCAGGTGTACTAGACATTTTCTATTTCTGAATTCCTGGATATTTTGGTGTAGCGGAGTGCATTTTTTAGTTGAAACTGAACGCATCGTGATGCTGTAACAAGCTGTGAAGAAGAGCAAGATTTTTAAAAATCTGAATCGTGGACAGCTTGACCGCAGGATCCAAACAGTTCCTAAAGCCTGGTTTATGGTTGACGCGTCGCATAGGGCGCGAGAGAGCGTGCGGCCAAAGTGACGCAATCGCGAAGTGCCCGCCCCCGTGCTTTGGCCAGCGCGTTGGTTTTGCGCGTGGTCATGCACCTCCCAGATTTTGAAGCTCTGCAAGCCTAGCGCGCGCTGAATTGATTGACAGGTCGGGTAGGGACCTCACCGACAGCCTTCACGCCAGAGCCTGCAGCTGTCTGCGCCGCTGTGGTCGTGGAAACGGCGTCGCGACGCATGGAGGAATGTTTTTTTTATGTGATACAAATGTATTTAATTCCCCGAGCGAGCAGAAAGTCATTTGTTTTTGTTGTGTGATTTCAAACAGTTCTTCTTCTACGGTAGATTTCTTCTTCTACACCTTTCTTGCAACATATGCACAGGTTTTAGAGGGTACTGCCACCTGCCGGTCCGTAAAAGAACAGCACTTTGCCATGCGACACCGTGCGACACTATAAACGCATGAAGCTGCACGTCTCAGTGCGCGCGCTGCCCGCGCGCTTCAGCTTGCGGACCAAAGCGCGACTATATCCGAGCCTTAACACAGCTTAGCTCCACACTTCACTTTAGACTGCAGTAAATAAATACATACCTGTGTAACCCTGATGTTTGGTTTGATACCAGTGAACTGATGAATCGCTCACCCAGGAACTCTTCTCAGCTTCACAACATTTATTAACATGAACTTCATCTGTAACAGAAAAAAAACATGTGGTTGGTGGTGGTCTGACATGTAGCTCCTGCCCCAACTCTGAGAACGTCAGGCAGTAAAAAATGCCGTCAAGCCAGTCTCCACTTCCAAAATGATGGTTTTGTTGTGCACACAAACACTATGAATCATGGTAACCTTTAGCGAGTTTTCAAAATAAAAGCTGTTAATGATGTCATACTTGCTGTTGTTACAAAATTATTTGTGGATGATTTATTTATATTATTATTTATTATATAATATGAGAACTGTTACCATCAGGGAAAAGGTACAGATCAATCAAGACAAGAACAAACAGATTTAAATATAGTTTTTATCTGTCCACCATTACTGAACTTAACAAAATCTGTAATAAAAACTGAATAAGGGACAACTGGTGTAATATCAATCTGCTTGTGTTGCACATTTGGAGTGTTTCAAACCTGTTATTAACTTTAATACAGTTTATATTTTTATATTGTTTTATATTTTACTGTTTTTACTTTTGTTCTGGGAAGCAAACCCAGATTTCACTGTATTCATGTGCAATGATAATAAAGGTCTCTTCTATTCTATTTTGCAGCAGGTTTTGAATTGTCTTCTGCTGAACTTGATCCACCACAAAGACTGTGTGGTTCACAGAGTTTCTGCACAAATCAAAATATGAAACTTTAAATTAAAATGTTCTCAGAGAACAATAAGTATAATTTATACACACTAACCAGAAACCTCCAGTGAATTTGGTCGACATGGACAAATAACACAAAGCTCTTGTAATTCTCAAAATTTACCAGTAAAAAGAAACACGATGTTAAAATGCTATAAATGTCATTTCTGAAATTAATGTACAATTTTAACTGTTTTTTCCCCAAATGGTTATTGTCACTTAAAAATATTAAACATATAAATTATTTTAAATTAAACATTCCTGTTTTTACTTGAACTATGTTGCATTTCAATGAGACAAACTTTCTGCACAGTAATGATGTGATTTGTGGTAAAGTCGTACTTACCCTCACTGTTTCTACAACATCCTGAAGAACGAGCAATAAACACAGCAACTTAGGAAAAATTACATGGAAAATGTCCAACTTTGGAGGTTCTTTATTTTGAAATTCCACATGAGATCTTGGTGATATTTGGTGAGCAACATCTGGAGATGTTCTACAGTCAGCCTGAAGTGAGACTGGTCACTGGAAACTAAGAGTTTTGTTTTAATATTAATGGAAACTTCAGGGAAAACAATTTAACATTCTCACATAATGAACATACAAATAACCACAAAACAGAGACAAAAGTTAAATATTATGGATCCATATTCACAGGAGGACATTAAAAATCATTTCTGAACATAGACCAGCAAGAATGACTTCAATCATCTAGAGTCAAAACATGAAAAACACATTGAAGTTTTTTATTTATTTAACTTAGCAACACAAAAAGTTCTCTACTCTTTGGATATGGGGGCGACATTCAAACTTTTAGTGGAAACAGCTGAGCAGGAATGTTGGTCCCATTACAGCTTCCAGTGCTAACATGTGTTTTATGTACAGAGTTTGTACCAACAGGAGACACACATCAGCTTTTATTTTGAAAGAACCTCACAAGCGTTACTATCTAATTCATGGTGTTAGCGCGTGCACAACCAAACCGCGTGAGCGCTGACTTTTAGAAGTGGAGGCTGCTGGACCGAAGTATAATATTGAACAATTTTACTAGAAATTACAACCATACCTGTTAGAGAACAAACATGTGGTTGGTGGAGGTCTGACGTGAATTAGGCACTTGGACATTTTTCAAAAGTTGTTTTAATGGCCTTCTGCTTGCAACAAAAAGAAAGAGCACTAAAAATGCAACAAAAGGACACCTCATTTGTTAATATTGAATGAATAAAACCGGAGATATTGTCATTCAAAGTAGTAGTTTTAAGGTACTTTAATTAAGCTTATTTACATAGCAACAGAGAAAAAAATTGTGTCAATTAATAGACATTTCTGACTGAAAAGAAGTGTTTATTAAAATGAACACCAGTTCTAAGTGGTAAACATCATCCTAATCAAATTCAGTGGGGATGTCACTGAATATATGTAAATGTTTTTCCTGCTGACGTTGGGGTCACCAGGTGACCTTGATGACTCCAAGGTCAAAGGTCACATTAGTGCAGTCTTGAAGCTAGCAGAAAAACAAAACAAACCAAAAAAGTAGAAACGTTTCGTCGAAACATTTCTACCTTTTATTTTGTTTTGGAATGTCCAGAGGACCAGACTTAGCTTTTTTTAAACTATAAGTATTCACTATGACATCATTTTCAAGTATTATGCACAATCTGTGGTGACCATATTGAATAATGGTGTCCATACAGGTAGTCCCCGACTTACGAACGAGTTCCGGACCTACGGGCCGTTCGTAACCCGATTTTGATGTAAGTCGGAACTCATGGCACGTGTCGTTCGTAAGTCCGGATTTTTGCCGTAAGTCGGGAAATTTATGCTAACGCGGCACCGCACACCCGTTTATCGACGTGAGACTGAACAAGCGTACATACTGGTCCATAAATATGCGCAGAACTTTATTTACAAACGGTTAGCTAACACAGTGTACCCAACACATTCATCTAAAAACACCTGTACAGTATTTACTGTACCTGTACAACAGTACGTTCGTATGCGCGTTCGTCAGTCCGGATTGCCTTAAGTCGAGGGCGTCGTAAGTCGAGGACTCCCTGTATAAGAAAAAACTGCAAATTTTAATTTGTGCCAAACTATATTGTGTAGGATATCAAAATGGAGCTCAGACTGAGAGGGTTCTAAAACAGCACCTTATGCCCCGATTTAAAACTTTTCCTGGATTATTTCTCCTGTCCTTTAATTCAAAGCAAGATCACCCAGGTTGTAGTCTGTCAGGAATTTGAAGAGGGGCATTTGATGGTCCTCACACTCCTTTGCACGCACCTTCCCGTTGATGTATCCCATAGTGGCATTTGGTGCGCGGTGGTGCTGGCTATAAACCATGGCGATAACTCTTTCACTAAACATGTTATCAATAAGGGCTGACTTGGTCTGCTCCAACATTGCAGTGGAGGGATTTGACAAGACTCCTGTGTTGAGTGTTTAGCAGTGGGTGTATTTGTATATGCTGACAGTCCCTTTAAGAGATACAGCCCAAGCTATATGTCATGTGACTTCAACCAGGAAGTTAGGTTGAGAGTCAGAATTGAAGTGTTGTCCATGTGTTCAGTCAAGCAAGCCAGTGCCATCTGCATACATCTTCGCTCTGAATGTAGCATCGTGGGTATGTTATGTTTAATATATTATTGCAGATCATTATTTTCACAGAATTTCTGGTTTAAGTTTTGCTTCAAGTATTTTTGAATGTTTATTGCAAGGTCACAATACTACTGTTAATTTGTTATCAAACCAAGCTACTGCAATAAATAAGTCAGTTCATGCTCATATATACTGTATATTGAAAATCATTATATATTATCAGCTTTAAGTCAAGATTGTGTAAAACAGTAAAAGTTAAGAACAAGAAGCTATTTGCATTAATTTTTCATTTCACCTTCATTTATCCAGGTAGTCTAATTGAGCCACAAGAACTCATTTCCAAGAGAGACCTGTTAGGGAGCAGATGGTGGGGGTTAAGGGCCTTGCTCAGGAGCCCAGAGTGGGGCGAATGAGGGTGGAGGCAGGTGTGGGTGTTTCACCTTTTACCACATACATTAACCACATATGTGCATGTTAAAAAGGCTGAATAAGTGATATATCTTTTTGTGTGTTTTAGTTTCACACTTCCTTGATGTCAATAAACCTGTGGACAAGAAAACAACTTTCCTCAGAGTTGTGATATTGGGGAAGAGTTCATCTGACTGTCTAGTTGCATTTGCCTCATGTGACGAGGGCAGTACAACTCCTGAGAGGTATGGTTGTAGCTGCCGGGTTAGCACTCTGACCGTTGACTTGAAGAGGACGCGAAGAGTCTCTTTCAGCTCACTCTGGGATTCATCATCCACTTTTTGTAGACAGCTGAGGACATCATTCTCCTTCAATGGATTCTCAAAAACATCCTTTTTGGCTTTGAGGATATAATAATAATAATAATAATTAATTCAATTTATAACGCACTTTTCATTACTTTATAGATATTAAGCGGTTCTTCTTCAAATTTGGTCAGGTTTTCAACAGCACACTTCAAGAAGGGAACAACCTCAAGGTTCGTTTTGCTAGCCTTGTTACCATAGAGAAGAGATCGCCCAGTTACAATCTTCCCCAACAGACCCAGGCTCTGCAGGTGAACAACAATTGAAGCGTTGGTGAGGTCCTTGATGATTGATGTGCGTAATCCACTGGTACAGTTGCAAAAATGCTGCAAATAATCTAAAATTTCTGTTCTGTAAGTGAATATTCCTGCTAAATGGAACATAACATGAAATCTGTTCCCCACGTATCAAACAATCAGTTTGAGATCAATGCCAACTTTTTGAGGAATGATTTGAAGCCCTTGGGGTCACCTTTTCCTTGTTTAAATCTCAGTGTTTCCCCTAGCATTATACAAGCAGGGTGCCCCACCCCGTCAACGGAGCATCCCGCCTACCAAACCGAACCCCCCACCCCCGGCACTGACATAGCACTAAGCTAGCAGCAATAAATACAGGCTCTCTAGCTAAAAAGCTAAAGGTGCCTCTTCCCTCATGCTGAACACCCCCCGCCCCTGCTCAAAAACTGTTGGTACAAGCTTCGCTCAGACATGTCTCTGTCCCTCCCCATCAACAAAAACTATGGATGAGATGAGCACCCTGCCATGGCAAGTTAACTGGGGGAAACACTGAATCTCATTTTTGACAGAGCATATATCAAATTATCTGCACAGCAGCCACGACCGAGAAGCTGTCCCACAATCTGTTTTTGTTTCTCCAGCTGTTTAAGAGAAGTCCTACTCTCATTGGCTATACCATCAAGGGGATGGATATTACAATTCAGCTGCAACAGTTCAATGTTTAAATCTTCTTCTAGTTTTTCTCTGACACATTTGTTTACAGCCACTCGATCCGAAATTGTGTTTTTGAGTTTTGAGATGAAAATATTGCTCACTTCCAAAGAACTGGTAGCTGTTAGACTTGCATATGTTTCACTGATGTCATTGAGCGCTTCCTTTATATGAGTCGCAAAGTCAGCTGTAGTCCCTCCTGCTAATGCATTCACCTGTAACTGAAGTCCCCATGGGCAGGAAGGGGGATCACCCAGAAACATGAGATGAACCTCATTGATGTACTCAGCTGACAAAGATGTTGCATCCCAACCAAGAGTAAGCTCAACACATTTCTCATTCACTACAGCTTCTGCAACCTGCACTTCACTTAACACACCAAGTTCATATGCAAATTGGGCAACAGTTGCAACATCAGCCTTTCCTTCAACCTTATAGCCAGTGATATTCTAAACAACATCTGCTATAAGATTACCTGTCTCCTCCACTAGCACCTGGTGGAGGATGCATGAGTATGCTGCAAGTCTGTAGGATGAGGAATATGTTTTAGAATCCTTCTTCACTGACACAGTGTCACAGTCAGTTGAAGATTCACAGTCCAATAACAACCCCTGCAGTTTGTCATTATCCAGTTCCAGTTCTTTGATTTTTTTCTTCTTGCACAGTTCAGTTCTTTTCTGACTTCTCCCAACAGTCTCCTAAATTTACACTTATGTTTATGTTTCTTCTTCTGCACTTTTGGACAGACCAGTTCCATAGACCTCTTCAATTTTCTAATTTCAGCATCATTTTGCATCACAATCCTCTTTAACTCCTGTCTTTCTTTGCACAATTTTGAGTCTATGTCTACTTTTCGTTTATAAGCTTGCTCAGCACTTGACAAGAGCAAATTGTCAAAATTGTGTTTAAGTTTTTGTTTGCTAGACACTAATTTTATAAGTGATGTCCGCTTGTTAACACATTTTTTGCAGTCTGCCTTCAGTCGCTTAGGGGAGGGTGCTGTCACAGTCGGAGTTGACACAGAGCTCATGAGAGCAAAGGGAGGTCAGCTGGCTGGTCGTTTAACCGGTGTGGCCTGAGGAAATGAGGAACCTGAATTCATTCATTCATTCATTCAACCTTTATTTATACAGGCTAGCCTCGTTGAGTCACGGGGACTTATTTACAAGAGGGACCTGTTGACCTGATGCCTCTTACCCACCGCACAACTGCAAACGCTCCTGCCGTCCCCTTTTTGCCGCTGGTCACGGTCCCACTGACCACTGAACACCGTCTGATGACGTACACTAGGGGGTAGCAGAGGGAGGGGTCTCTGGCTTGTTTTCCGGGTTCAGTTGTTGTTTTAACTGCACCTCCGACGGTCTTCGATGAGATTAAAACTTTTTTTTATGTTT
>JBBPBX010084004.1:0-15400 GCA_038048925.1 Garcialebias charrua
TAACTGCTGGCCACCGCAGCCACCAAGATTTATGATACCAACGCTCATGCATCCACCCCTAAAAGCCACTGGAGAAACAAGCTTTTCCACTCTTTGTGGCTTTAAATCAGAACAGAACGCCTGTTGGCTGCGAGTTGCTCTCATATTGAGCGTGTTGCGTAGTTCCAGAGGTGAGAATACAAATCTCAAGAATCAGTGTTTTACTTTTTAATTTGTTTATGCTTGTTTCTTTTGCGTGGTAATGCCATCTCATTTGACAATGCAGCTGAAAGTGTTAATGGACTCTGACTCTATCCCTGATTATTTTCATCCTTGACCAGTTTGTTTGAAGATAGATTAAACTGGCAACGTGTTCTAAAGTATTTTTTTCTATATAACCTGCTGATGTACAACCATAGAAAAAGCTGTCCTGAATTAGGATCTAACACATTTGGCCAGTGCCAGTTGAGGTAATAAAATCCAATCCTCTCCCAGTACTCTTATTTGACTTAAAACATACTTACTTTTTGGAACATTTTCTGACAAGCCATTAACTTTTTTTAGATTTTCAAAACACTGATTAACCATATAGGCTCCATGATGGAATGCAGCAGTTTGCCTCAACAGCAAGAAGGCTGCACGTTTGACTCCCAGCTGGATCTTTATTGTGAAGTTTGCATGGTTGCCCTGTGCACAGGTGGGCTGTGCACCTTGTTTGTGGCTCAAGTCTCTGCCCAGGTGTGAATGGTTGTCTCTGCCTTGTGATGGACTTGCAACTGTGAGTCACACTTGTTGCACAATGACTGCTGGAAATAGACACCAGCTTTCTGCACCCCTGAACAGGAATGTTTAGAAACCGAATGAATGGAGATTAACTCATTTTGACAAATGTAACGAAATGCCAACAAACAAATAAAGCAACTCATTAAGCATATTTATTTGTAAGATTCAGAACTGAAGTAAGGATATTTTATGTTTATACAGTACAGTATTTTGTTGTTTTTTCAGTAATTGTACATTAAAGGTTCAGTCTGCAGTTTCTGTAGAACTGCAGCACTTAGAAAAAATTTCAACAGGCAAAGCATTCTGAATTTCTGATACCTCCCCCTCAGAGTCATATATGGCTCTGCTCTCCCATGGTCTGCTGAAATTCAAATTCAAGCTCTGTTTTTATTGGCTGATTCAAATTCAAGCTCTGTTTTTATTGGCTGGAAAACGGCGGGTCACTTTTTCTTTTTAGAAATGCTTATTTACCACCTGGAGAAGCAAGGGGACAATATATATATATATATATTTTTTTTTTCAGAGATTACCTGGCTAACATCAGTCTGTCAGGAGATAGTGACAGAGTGAAGAAATATGTTTATAAAAAAAGCTACATACTGAAGCTTTAATGTAAAAACATAACTGAAAATCTCAATCACAGATGAGCATTCTGACAACATTAAAATTAAACTGGTTACAAAAATACTCAAATCTAGGTTTCCAACACGTTTAGGATGATGTTAGATGCAAAGCAGGAGAACAATAATGCTGGGTGGTTGTTGGTCACAGAGAGGTCACCTGCCAGTCAAAGAGTTGGTGGTTTCATCCCCGTCTCCCCACCACACACCAGTGTCCCTGGGTAGGACACTGAACCCAGATTCACCCTTGACATGTGCAATGGTGTGTGAGTGTGTGTGAGAAGTTTGTTGCAGAATAAAGAATAAAAACATAATTTTAAAGCACCTGCGTTTAAGTCAGGATTGAGATGCGCAAGTCCCATCCCCCATCAGTTTAATCACAAGCCATTCTGCTTGCTTGTCTAAATTTTCAGCATATTTGCTGGAGTAGATTCTTCCGTCATCCTAGAGATGGCAAATACAAAAAGTTAAAAAAATTTAAAAAATTAAAAAATCTGGACTTTTATTCTATAGCAGAAGACGTTTCACTTCCCAAAACGCACACTCTCCAGTTAAGTGAGAAGGCTAAAAAAGAAAAACATCTTCAGCTACAGAATAGCAGTCCAGTTGCTTTGGTTTGAAAACTGTTTTAGGATTTTCCGCTTAATTGCTATTGACGTAAGATTCTAGGTCAGATCGCAATGGTTGCAGACGTTTTACATTTTATTAGCTTTAAAGTCAAGTTAAATAAGACAAATAGCTCACCGGCTACATGCACCCGCCCATCCTGATCATCAGGCAAAATTTTTTTTTTATTTGCCACATAATTTAAAACATCTTTTTAAATCCAATTAGACTGTGACGTTGAGCATACAGTACATACCAATGCACCAATGCAGATATGTTCTTGATTTTATACATCTACCTTATAATGTTTTGCTAGTTTTTGATACTTTGTTTAAAACAAAATAATTCTGTATTTCTCTCTTATGTTTTTCTATTGATTATTGTTTAAGGTAATTGTATCATTGCTGTTCATCATTCTTTAGTTTGTAGCAGGTCGCTTTTGTAAATAATAATAATAATAATAATAATGAATTCAATTTATAACGCACTTTTCATTAATGAAAATCTCAAAGTGCTACAAGGTGCAACAGAAATTAAATGTCAATAAAACAAGTAATAAAACAAGTAAAATCAATAACAGTATCAACTAAGATCAAAAGTAGAATCATGAGGAGGCAGAGTATGCTCGGTTGAAAAGAAAGGTCTTCAAGCCGCTCTTAAAGTCAACCACAGACTGTGGGGCTCTCAGACAGTCAGGAAGAGAGTTCCACAGGCGGGGGGCAGCCACACTGAAAGCCCGGTCTCCCATGGTCCTTAATTTGGTTCTCGGAATGTGAAGGAGATTACTGTTCTGTGACCGCAGCGAACGGGTGGATGAGTATGGAATAAGAATATCCTTCAGATAATCCGGTGAAGTTCCGTGTAAGCACTGATGTGTAATGAGAGCAGTTTTGTACTGAATTCTGTAGGCGACAGGAAGCCAATGAAGGTTATGGAGAATGGGCGTAATATGTTCAAATTTCCGAACTCTCAACAAGATCCTTGCTGCACTGTTTTGAATATATTGAAGTTTCTGAAGGTTTTTGCCAGGGATTCCAATAAACAGGGAGTTGCAGTAGTCGAGCCTGGAGGAGACAAAAGCATGGACGAGCTTCTCGGCATCGGAAAAAGTTAGAGATGGGCGAAGTCTGGAGATGTTTCGAAGATGGAAGAAGCAAGTTTTAAACAGAAGCTTAATGTGATTAAATAAATGAGTCCACGAGGCTCAATGACATTTACCTGACTAAATAAAGGTTGAATGAATGAATGAAAAAATACAGTACATATAACGTTTTACTCATTACAAGGGGCCCTGTTGTGCCAATGGCCCTTGGCACGTGTCCAGATTAGTCTCGTGGTAGATTTCATCCAATTCAATTCAGTTTATTTATAAAGTGCCAAATCAAAACAGAAGTTATCTCAGGGCACTGAACAGAAACATTCACATACATAAAAATTAATTTATGGTAGTAACATTATTTATCTATGGTAGGGTAGACAGCAGATTGTGTTGTCTTTGTTTCTTCTCAGTCTCCCATCCTGAGCAAGCACAAAGGCAACAGTGGAAAGGAAAAAGTCACTTTTAACAGGAAGAAATCTTTAGCAGAACCAGGCTCAGGACAAGCGATCTGCTTCGACCGGCTGGGTTTGAGAGGAACAGAAAGGAGGAACAGATACACAATGGCAGGTCCAGAATGGAGGCAAGCAGGTCGCTTAGGAGGAAATACAAAAAATAAATAAAAACTTAAGATAGAAATAATTGCAAATATAAATTATTGTATTACCGGTAATTTGATGAAATTAGGTAAATTAGTCATCCACTAGTCTAAAACTACAGCACCATAGGATGAGGGATATGTCAGGAAACCAAGTCATCCCTAACTATAGGATTTATCAAAAAAGAAATACTTGAGCCTAATCTTAAAACTGGACAATGTGTCAGCCTCATGGACAGAAATTGGAAGTTGGTTCCACAAGAGAGGAGCCTGATAACTGGAAGATCTTCCTCCCATTCTGCTCTTGGAAACTCTAGGAACCACAAGTAAACCTGCAGTCTGAGAGTGAAGCACTCTATTATGAAAATATGGAACAAAAATATATTTAATGTAAAATGGAGCTAGGTTGTTGAGGGCTTTGTAGGTTAGAAGTAAGATTTTGAATTAAATTCTGGATTTGACAGGGAGCCAATGGAGAGAAGCTAAAACTGGAGAGAAATGATCTCTCCTACTAAACCCAGTTAAGACTCTGGCAGCAGCATTTTTTATTAATTGAAGACTTTTTAAAGAAGTATTTGGACAGCCAGATAAATAAACCATTACAACCGTCCAGTCTAGACGTGACAAATGCATGAACCAGTTTTCTGCATCATTTTTAGATAAGATGTTTCTAATTTTAGCGACATTACGCAGGTAGGAGAAGGCGAGTTCAGTAACATTTTTAACAAGTGGATTAAAAGGCATATCCTGATCAAAAATAACACCAAGGTTTAGGTAATGAAGGTTTAGGTTTGTCTGTGCTCACTAGTAGATTGGTTTTGTTTTTTAATTCAAAGCCAAGCTTTGAAATCTGTCTATTCATTTAAAAAACTACTTTGTAACCTAAACGCATTAATGTTTTAATTTCTCTATGTTTAAGTCAGATTTTAAATCAAATCTGACTTAAATGTAGACTTATTGATCAAAACTTTGATCAGTATACAGTAATGCTTTGCTATATCTACATTTAATTAATCTCAACCACAGAGGAATTAAAAAAACATGCTTTTAAGACGGTGTCAATATGTTTTTATTTAATTGGCCTAAATACCGGTAAGCATGGTGGCGCAACTGGTAGAACTGGTAAAGCTGCTGCCTCTCAGTGAGAAGGTTGCCAGTTCAAATCCCAATCCGGGGGCCTTTCTGGGTGGAGTTTGCATGTTCTCGCCGTGCATGTGTTGGTTTTCTCCGGGTACTCCGGTTTCTTACCACAGACCAAAAACATGCATGTTAGGCTGATTGATAACTCTAAAATTGTCCCTATGTGAGAGAGAGAGTGAATGGCTTTTTGTCTTGTTTGTCTCTATGTGGCCCTGTGATGGACTTGCGACCCATCCAGGGTGTACCCCGCCCCTCGCACTGTGATTGCTGGACATGGGCACCGGCGACCCCCGTGACCCAAAATGGAAGAAGCAGGTAAAAGATAATACCGGTAGATGGATGGATGGATGGATGGCCTAAATAAAAGAAAAACATGGCAAAGCATCTGGGGTGCGCCGTATACTATTGGTGCCATCTCTAAATAGCCTAAATTCTGAACCAAATCCAGATGTACAGGTAGTCCCCGACTTACGAGCGAGTTCTGTTACTACGAGTATCTCGTAAGATGAAAATCTTGTACGTCGGAACATGAAACACGTGTTCTCGTAAGTCCGGATTTTCGGTCACAAGTCGGAAAATTTATGCTAGCGCTACTACGAACACTCGTTTTTCATCACAAATGTTCATACTAGTTCATAAACATGCTCAGAAACTTGTTTCCAAACGGTTAGCTAACACACTTTCATCTAAAAACACATAAAAGTGCTGTATTTTTTGTATGTTCTTTACAAATTTACTGCTCGTTCGCCAGCTCGTAAGTCCGGAACCTCGTAGGTAAGAGCGCTTGTAAGTCAGGGACTACCTGTATCTGGCTGCGTTTTAATTTAGCCGGTGCCTTTTTCATTATTAAAAATAAGCGGAAATCCCTCAAAGACAGGAAGGTTTCCCCTTTGTGTAATAAAACCCAATGCCAAAAACAATCTGGAATGTGGTAAACAATGTCAAAGAACAAGCTGCCCACACGATGCACGCGTGATTCACAGGCTTCAGCATAACTGGACAGTTGCTCACAGCAACATCAACCAGCAAGAGCTTTATTTGAACATAGTCACTGTATCCACGCCTGTATAAATAACCTTTTAAACAAAACACACCATTTATGCATGCTTAAGAGTATTACACATTGGTTCTAAAAGCTGCATGCACCTTCCTATATATTGTTACTGATTAATGAATCAGAGACAAGCAGCCAAAATATTCATAAACACAGGAAGTTGTATTATAAAGGGAGAGCCACTCGTGCGCCAGAGGAGTCGAGGTCAATGTAATATTGTTGATGATAGGAAGCTTGTCTCGGCTATTAACAATGACAAAAACAAACGGAGGTGGGACAGTTGGAACTGAATGTTTCGGAGCAGGACAGCAACAAATAAAAATGGGGTTTTCCCTCCTGTTGTGCAAAACTCTCTAGGCCGAAGAACAAGAAAGAAGCACTTAGAGCTGCCAGATTCTCTTTCAATACTCTGAGGTTTTGTTGGAGAAAAAGAAAATTCTAATCCAGTACCTTTGTTCCTTTGTTTGTATTCTCAAGTGTTCTTTTGGGACCACATAGGTGAACTGAGGGTGTGTCTAAAGCTACACAAAACAGCTGCTATCAGCTGAAGGTTTCGGACTGAGGTGTAGATTAACAGGGCAGAAATGTATAAACCGCGGGAGATAGGAAGATAAAGTAAATAAAATTTGACAGTGACATGTAAACCATACGTTTCCTGTGCATTTTCTGTGTTCCTGAGCCGTTCATGGGTTTCTTTGAATTGTTGAATATTTGATTTACATACTAAAAAATATAATCAATATTTAAGCAAGACATTTTTTTACTGTCTGTCTGTATGGTAATTATCAGTGTTTTTAACCGAGCAAAATAAAAACTTGTTGCTTGTTCTGATTTTGGTGGTGCAAAAGCTGGTTCAGGAAGAACAACATTCACATCAATGTGAAGAAGACGAAGGAGATGGTCGTGGACTTCAGAAGGAACAAATTCACCTACACCCCCCGGCCACCCCCAACATATGGGGATCTACAGTGGAAGTGGTCTCCAGCTAAAAAGTACTTGGGTGTGTGCACCTGAATGATAACCTCAGCTGGAGCAACAACACCACCAGCCTGATCAAGAAAGGTCATCAGAGACTCTACTTCCTCAGACGGCTGAGATGAGCTGATCCGGGAAGCTCAGTCCTCATCTCCTTCTACAGGTGTGCAATGCAGAGCATCCTGTGCTCCAGCATCAACGTGGAGGCTGCACAGCTGCAGAAAGAAAAGCTTTTCAGAGAGTGGTGAAGGCTGCACAGAAGTCTGTTGGAGTCAGTCTCCCCACCATCACAGACATCTACACCTCCAGATGCAAGAAGAGAGCCACCTGCATCATGAAGGACCCCGCTCACTCAGCAAATACACTTTTTGCCCCACTTCCCTCAGGAAGGAGGTTAAGGAGCATTAAGTGTAGAACCACTAGGCTGAAGAACAGCTTCTACCCTGAGGCTGTTAGACTTGTGAATTTCTAACCAGAATAATCACTGTGAAAATCACATCATGTTGCTTCTGATTTGTTTCTTGTTGCTGCTGATCTGTTTCATGTCGCTGTGTTCATTCTTGCTCATCTGCTCACACAGACTCATGTTCGTGCTTCTGTTCGATGTATTGTTTTCATGCTATTAGTGCACATCATATTTTTAGTTAATATTTTTCTTAGTTCATATCTTAGATCTTATTACTGTTTTTCTTTTGCATTTTATTGTTGGATGTAACTTGGAACTTGTGTACATAATTTCATTCCACCACATGTACCACATATGGTGGAACGACAATGTAGAAACTCTGAGTCTTATTATCATAGTTTATTGCAATATTTAAAGAAAACTTGAGCATCAACATAGAAAATGTGTTGAATCTCACAAGGAGTCTGCTGACATCTGGTGGTCAGTATAGCTCACTACATTAGATGTGAGGGGGAACATATTAGCTCAAAGTCAGCAAAAACAAAAGACTAAGGGCTTTAACAAAAACAAAATAATAGCATGAATGGTGTCCTGGCCCCATCTTATTTCACAAACATGTAAGAATTGTGAAACAACATTTTGCACTTCTTTACTTGTCTTTTTGTGTATATCATTGTGTCTTTGGCCAACAATAATATAGTAATTTTCAGTTTTTGTTTAAAAAAAAGTGTATTCATCTATTGATATAATATTTTGTTGTTGATTCACATTTATTTCTTTTCATTAGCGTTTAACTTAATATTGTAACTTTTTTTTGTCTTTCATTAGCCATGACTTATTCTCTCTCTGAATGCTTTTGTAAATAAAAATGAACCCTTCTTTACAGCAGGAATTCACTTTGTAGTCAATATAGATTCAATAGTTATTGTTTTGTTTCTTGTTTGGGTCATTTTGCATCTTTGCTGATGTTCTGGTTGTTTAAGTTATCTGTGTGTGTTTTTTATTATTAAAACCTATTTTTTGTCACTTAGCTGTTTACAGGCATTTTTACTTTCTCTTTGTTCTTTTGTGTATTTAACATCCTTTTGTGTTTTAATAAAATGACTGATATTTATTTGGGGAGTGGTGACGAAGAGGTAAAGGTGGGCTTGTGATCAGAAGGTCATCGGTTCAACTTCCCCAACTGAGAACTTCAAAATGTATGTGGAAAAGGTGAAGCACCCACACCTGTCTTCACACTCATTTGCCCCACTCTGGGCCCTTGAGCAAGCCCCTTAACCCCCACCATCTGCTCACCTGGGCACTCTGAATGACAGCTCTCTGCTCCACACAGAGGGCTGTGGTAGCTCGGTGGTTTGTGATTGCATCAGGAAGCATCCGGCATAAAGTCAATTGCCAAGTCTTCGTACTACGGTAGTTAGTTCACTATAGCAACCCCTGAAGAGAAGCAGCAAAGAAAATAATAATAATAATAATAATCATATTTTGTATTTCACATTTCTCTGTCAGTTATCCCACACTTGGACCTATAAATTTTGGGGTCCATGGTCCAACAATAACTGTAAATATGTCTATTTAGAATATTATGTGTATCATGGGGCCCAAAAGGTCCAATGATTGTGCTTTAAATAAAACATGCTTTAAATAAAACATGAACAGAACTATTTATTTATTTATTTATTTATATTTATTTTATAGATACACTTTTTATACTTTTTATACTACTATGCAAAAACTCAGGACAGTATTACACTTTTATTATTTCATTTTATGCTTATGTTCATTAAATGTTTAGTGTTTTAGTGTTGGTGTAAATTTTCATACTTTTATACTATTATGCAAAAACTCAGGACAGTGTTACACTTTTACTATTTTATGCTTATGTTTATTAAATGTTTCAGTGTTTTAGTGTTTAAATGGTTACTGTTGCACCGAGGGACTGAGAGAAACGCATACCGGTACTGTATTGCAGTTCTGACAATAAAGTTGACTTTGACTTTTGAACTAATATCTGTATTGTTCTGACTAAATCAGATAAAAACAAAGTAGTGTTAAAAGAGAAAAAAATGCACTATTATAAATTGGAACACTAGAAAAAATTTACATTTTACGTTTTAGCTCATTTAAACGCAAGTTTCATATCAATGTGCCCTTCATCTCTAAGAAAAACATGTCCCGCCTTTTTCTGCAATAAGACTTTTGATTGGTGAAAAATATATAAATTTTAACCAATTAGATCGTTCCGTCTTGTAGCGCACTCCCTGATTGGCTAGCTGCTGCAGTGACCCGCCTTCTGCACGTGATCCACTGTTGCCTTTCCAACCAGCATTCAGGCGAGATAAACAAACGCTTATTTTTGTAATTTACCTCTCAAAACAAGGTAATATTCAACTTCTTGTTTTTGTGGTAGTAGAAACAAATATATTTTTAAAAACTTTAATATGGTAACTAGCGTATAAGCGTTGCTAGCAGCCTACAAAAATAACTATCTGTTTTGTAACTGTCCTTTATTTCCGTCTGTGCGTTATCAAAATACGTGTTCAAAATTATATTATGATGACGTTTAAATGAAAGTAATGTCGAAAAATAACACAATGATTATTTTACCTTGTATTGGCTCATGAATAAGTTTTTTTGTGCACCTGACATTTTGAGCAAAGCCAGATTAATGCAGGTAAGATATCAAAATAAAAGTCAGGTGGTATGAAAACATTAGCCCTAAAGCTCATTATGGGGTAAATGAGACTTGTTTGCGTTTGCTTTTTGTTTACTTAGTATTTTATTTTATATAATTAATTCATGTAAGAATTAAGAACCCTTAATAATTTCAGGATTGAGGAGCCATTGTCTGTTGTGTGAATTGATTGATGTATTTTTATCTTCCTTGGTTTTTAGGTAAAAACTGTGAATTGGTGAAACAAGTGAAAGACGAGGTAACACCAGAGCCCAAGTCCAACGGCGCGACGACAACACAAGGAGCCAGGATCATGGAGGATGAGGATGAACATCTCAGGTGCGGAAGATACCACCGCCTATGATCAGTGATTTATCTGAAAACGACACATTATTGCTTGCCGTCAAGCGTCAAATGGCAGAGGCGGGTGGTAATGCTTGTGCGTTAGCAAAATATCTTGTGAAACTTGCAGACACGTTTGGATGTACATCTATAAGTGATTATATTTAGGAGTCTATCTGATTCAAATTGACTTCCCTAGTCAACTGGACATTAGGTTTTACTGAAACTTTCAGAAAAGAGCTTAGAAAACACAAAATGACTTGAAAGCAGTCAATTTTAGACACTGAGCAGAAGTGTTTCTAGTTGTACATGCGAGTTATTCACAACACATACTCAAGGTACCACTCTGTGCAAGAAACATGCGTAAAGCATTAACAGTTGGAGTCAACCCTGTTTGTCTGTTAGCAAAATATCTTGTGAACTACTGGATACATTTTAATGAAACTCTCAAAAATAACTGTTGGGTGTATGTCTACAACGGAATAACTTTTGGAGTCAGTTCAATGCAAGATGTTCGTCACAGCTAATCAATATTATCCAATACAAAAATAGCTAAAACTTTTGTGAATTTTATAAATATTGAGCTAAACTTTGACGTGATTGCAATGTAATGTTTTTTTCAAGGTTTGACCATGATCGCTAAAACGCTTTAATTTCTCAACATAAGATCATTTTAGTCTAAAATTCTGGCAAGCTGACAAGCGATATTCTTTCAAAAAAGAGCTAGACCTTAAATTTTCATTGTGTTATTGTCTGTTCACCACCCCTTCTCTTTCTGCTCCACAAAGCCCAACTGACCTGTCCGAGATGTTAGCTGAGGGCACCAAGGAGGCCCACGAAAGAGCAGAAAACTGCCAGTTCGTTAAGGATTTCCTCAGGGGACACATTAAAAAGGAGTTGTTTAAGGTCGGTTCCAAATCATCTTCAGTCTCAATTTATTTGTATTGCAAATAAAAGCGGCAGACGCTGACCAAAGTTCTTTACAATGCAGTCAAATGGAAATGTAAAACATCAGCAAGAACAAGAAATCTTTTGTCATCGAGGAAACGCAACATTAAAAATAAAATACAGAAACGCAACATAAATAGCCTCAGCACTAGTTTTTTGTCAAACTGCCTGAATCAGGCACCAAAGAATTAAACAAGGGAAAAGATTTAAAAGTCTCAACTCTGCAAAAGCTCGATCACCTCTGTAATTCAGATGTAGGAACATCCAAGAGAAACCGGTTGCTTGGCCGGAGTGCACTTACTGGAGCGTACATGTTAAGGAAATCACATAAATATGATAGGAACAGACCTTTTAAAACTAAAAAAACAAGCAGTAAAATCTTCAGACCTGGAAGTGGACAGGAAGCCAGTGGAGACGAGTATTAAATGGGTATTTTGAGTAAAAAGTTCAGTTTTTAATAATCTTGCTGAAAATGAAAACCAACTAAAAGGCAATAATACTTTGCTAATTGTTTGTGCCTACAGGTACATCTACTTATTGTAGTGATATAATTGTGTACAAAGTAATAGTGATGTTGTCATCACAGTAAATACAGGTAGTCCCCGACTTACGAGCGAGTTCCGTTCCTCCGAGGTGCTCGTAAAGCGAAAATTCGTAACTTGGAACGGCCGCCACGTGTCTCGTAAGTCCGGAATTTCGCTCGTAAGTTGGAACGGTTTTGCTAGCGCGACTACAAACACTCGTTTTTCATCGAAAAACTGCTTACGAGTGCATAAAAATGATCGGAAACGTGTGTCCACATGTTTAGCTAACGAACTGTGGTGAAAAAACACAGAAAAACTCGGTATTTTTTGCGTTTTTTCCAAAAATTCGCCAGCTCGTAAGTCCGGAACCTCGTAGGTCAGAGTGCTCGTAAGTCAGGGACTACCTGTATTAAGTTTCTGCTGCATCCTGAACCGTTGTAGATGTTCAGAAGCATCATAAATACTGTAGATCGCCCTGCTTGTCCAAAGAAAAAAATAATAATCCACTAATTTTTCCTGCAAGGAGTGTAAATAGGCTGACCACAGGCTACTTTAGAAATTAGCAACATTTCACCTATTTTATTTATTTTTTGTCACCAGAGAGGGACAGCAGCTTTATATTTTGTCTACTTGGCAATGGAGGAGGAGATGGAGAAGAATAAAGACCATCCTCACGTCGCACCAATCTATTTCCCTGCCGATCTTTACCGTCGGGAAGCTCTGGCTCGGGACCTGGAGTATTTATATGGAGATGACTGGGAGAGCCAGGTGAGCAAGGAGCACATGGCGAAAATGTTTAAACTAAATTCTGCAGTTTTAGATTGACATCCATCCATCCATCATCTTCCGCTTGTTCCGAAGTCTGGTCGTGGGGGCAGCAGGGAGGTCCAGACATCTTTCCACAGCCACCTCTTCCAGCTCTTCTGGGGAGACTCCAAGGTGTTCTCAGACCAACTAAGAGACGTTGTCTCTCCAGCGTGTCCTGGGTCTTCCCCGGGGTCTCCTCCCAGTTGGACATGCCCAAAGCACCTCCCTAGGGAGGCGCCCAGGAAGCATCTTTACCAGATGCCCGAACCACCTCAACTGGCTCCTCTCGAAATGGAGGAGCAGCGGTTTTACTCCGAGCCTCTCCTGGATAACTGAACTTCTCACCCTGGGAGAGTCCAGCTACTCTGCTGAGGAAACTCATTCCAACCGCCTGTATCCACGATCTCATTCTTTCAGTCACTACCCAGAGCTCGTGACCATAGGTGAGGGTAGGAACGTAGACTGACCAATAAACAGAGAGCTTTGCCTTACAGCTCAGCTCCCTCTTCACCACAGCGGACCGGCACAGAGTCCGCAATACTGCAGGTGCTGCATCAATCCGTCTGTCAACCTCACACTCCATTCTTCCCTCACTCGTGAACAAAACCCGAGACATTTGAACTCCTCCATTTGAGGCAGAACCTCACCCTCGACCTGAAGAGAGACTTGATTGTTCTCTTTTTAGATAGAAAAAAAAAGATTATTTATTTTTTTAATTACTTTTTTAAATTAATTTATTCATTTTACATCAATAAAAAACAACGTTTAAACATACAGTGAGGAATATAAAAGACATAAAATGAAAGGTGGCAGAGAGAAGAAATAATCTTATAGTATCTGCCCCCCTTTTTTTTTTTTTACAAAAAAAAACAAACGCAAACTCAGTCCAAACAATTAACTCAAGCAATGTTTTTCAAGTAATTGAATAAAAAAAACTCATTAGTTCACTAGAAAATTACTAATAGAATGGATTTAACTAAAGATTTTCATATTTTGTTAACAACTTACGGTAGATTTGATCATTTTTTTAAACGCGAGCATAGATTTAGCATATTTAACATCGTTTTCCAATTTAAACAGAATATTAAATGTTTTGACAGCAGGAAAGTAATTTTTCTTAGCTGCATGTGCCCTCACAGATCAGCCTGTCTGCAGGCACCAAGCCCTATGTGGACCGCATCCATGAGGTGGGCCTGAAGGACCCAGTGTTGTTGGTGGCCTACTCCTACACCCGCTACATGGGCGATCTTTCAGGCGGACAGATCCTGAAGAAAGTGGCCCAGAGGGCTCTGAAGCTCCCCTCCACAGGAGAGGGTCTGAACTTCTACCAGTTTGAGGAGATCCACAGTCACAAGGGCTTCAAGGAGCTTTACCGAAGCAGGCTGAACGAGCTGGAGCTGGACATGGAGACCAAACGGAGGATCGTGGACGAGTCCAACAAGGCTTTTGACTTCAACGTGACGGTGAGTCGCAGAAACATCAACCAGAAAGCAGAAATTAAACGAACAAAGATTTTCAGATGAGGATGATGAGCATTTGATTCTGAAACAGGTGTTCTCAGAGTTGGAGGAAATTGGAAAAACCATCAAAGAGGAGGACCTGGATGCAGGTTTTGGACACGGTCACGCAGAAATCATGCAGGGTGGTGATATCAGCAAGTGTCCATACTACGCAGCTAAAATGGGTAAAAAAAATACTGATTTTAAATTACTAAAAAGTCTTGGTCTTTTTTTTAACTGAGTAAACAATGTTGTTTATTGCTCTATTTGAAATCTGCTTCATGCTGTTTTTGGCTTCTTATGCTACTTTTGACTTTAAAGGTTCAGTATGTAATTTCTGGAACTTAGGAAAATTTTGAACAGAGACACGTTTCTGGTCCCTCCCCCTCAGAGCCATATATGGCTGTTACCCTTGCTCTGTTGAAATTCAAATTCAAGCTCTGTTTTTATTGGCTGGTTACAAGCTCTGTTTTTATTGGCTGGTTAACGGCGAGTCACTAGCCGTGTTTCCATCAAGGTTTCTAGCTGCGCAATTTGAAATAGCGCAGCAGAAAAGCTTAATGGAAACGGCAAATTGCGAGGTTACTTCCTGAATTACGCTAAAAAGTTTATACGCTCGCTTGAGGTGGTTTTTGGGATCTGCGAAAATGAGCAGCTGCGCAAAATGACAGATGGAAACACATTTGCCGACTCGTGCTGCCGTAGCGAAAATTCACGTCACGTGACTGATCAGCTGTTTCCGCTCCGGACAACATGTAACATCGCTAAAACTAGTTGGCATGACAGAATAAATACAACTCGCCCGATAGCAACACGTACCTGAAATATTCTCTCCATTTTGATGAGATGTGTGGCCGGGTTCTGTTTTCAACTGCTACTTCCTGTTTACTGTAGACATGCGCAGTGCTGACGTCTGACGTAATGACGCTGACGTCTGACGTAATGACGCTGACGTCTGACGTAATGACGCTGACGTCTGACGTAATGACGCTGACGTCTGACGTAATGACGCTGACGTCTGACGTAATGACGCTGTGTGCGGCTTGGAAGAAGCGCTTCAAGCCAGTAGATGGAAACACTTCTGATCTGCATTAATTTGTATTTACATATTTGCGAGGTAGCTCAAATTTCGCAATTAAAATGGATGGAAACACGGTTACAGTGGCTTTTTAGAAATGCTTTTAGAGAAGCAAGGGGACAATAGTTTTTTTCAGAGATTATTTGTCTAAAATCAGTATGTCAGGAGGTAGTGACAGAGTGAAGAAATATGTTAAAAACATGTTGTTAGAAAAGTTACATACAGCTCCTTTAAACTATAGCATTCTTTTATGTTTTGGCTACAATTTTTA
>JBBPBX010084005.1:0-15400 GCA_038048925.1 Garcialebias charrua
ATTATGTCCAATAAAGTGGAAAAACCCATAAACGTGTCGCACCGCCGTATACGTCGCATCTATTATGCGTCACCGCTGACGTGTCGCGTATGTTACGCGTCAGCGGTGACAACCCGGAAATGTGGCCGGTGTTTTGCCCAAAATGGATTGGCTGCCAAATGGCCAAAGGAGCGTGCACGGAAGGACTTTAACAAGATTAACACTTAAAAACAATTATTTGTTTGCTGAAAATTATAGCAAAGATGTGTCTGAGCTGAACTTTTCCTTAATAAATGCACGTACCAGTCAAATCAGCTGAATAAAAAAAAATTGTTTTGCTACGTCGGTGCTGTGAAGCGTGCACGTGCAGCGAGCGGATACGCTTCATTTCTTTAAAATTTAGCAAGATAAACACCTTAAAAATATATATGTTTGCTGACATTATAGCAAAAGTGTTTCTGAGCTGAACTTTTCCTTTAAAAATTAACGTAATGTTCGAATCAGCTGGATTTAAATTGTTTCGCTTTGACGTCTTCCAAACGTGCGCGCCCTGCAAAAATAAATTATAAATAAATTGAATTTTAGCTCAAACATCTCCTAAAGCTAATCAGTTGTAACAGGGTATATGCAGGAATAATTAAGTTAATTTCAATACCTTTTCAAGACTTTTTCAAGACCTTCCAAAATAAATTCAAGACCTTATCGTCACTTTGTTTTATTAAGCAACAAATCTTTGATTTACAAAACTGCTGTTGTTTTCAATTAAATCTGTGAATCTCAAACCTACAACAGAACTGAGATACAGTGGAAAGAAAAAAGTTCAAAAGAAGAAACTGAACCACGACTAGGTTTAAGAAAATATAGCTTAGGTTACAACAAGACTCGTAGCTATTTTAAAGTAACTTGGTTGAACAATGGCGAATAAGAAATAAACACGGTTATTCTCGGCGACAGGCCTCAGCCATTCTTGAAAATCAGGCATCTCCAACCAGGAGTCCGAAAACTTGCATTTACCCATTGTTCTCACGGTCTCGCGGCAACTTACTCAAACACACAAGCTCAACTTGGAGATAAAGCAGCCGTGCATGCGCACAAGATAGGCCTAGCCGTAAAGGCTGTTGTAACCTGACACCCTAAATTTGTGCGAAGCAGTTTCCGAATCATCCGCGGTGAGGAAAACAAATATTCGTCATACATACTTTTTGCTGTCAAATTATTTAAAGCTAGAACAGCAAAAAATAATAATACCTCATCAAATCGCTTTCAAGACTTTTTAATACTTTTCAAAACCCTTAATTTTTCCAAAATTGATTTATCAACTTTTAATAACTTTCAAGACCCTGCATATACTCTGTGTAAATGTCCATCCAGTGATCACTTTCTGTAAGTTTCATCAAAATCTGTCCTGTGGTTCTTGACCTATTTTGCTAACAGTCAAACACTGAGCTAACAGTAGTTCAGAGCTCCATAGTTCAGGAGGCCGGGCTGCGACAGAGTGAGTCCGAGCAGAGGAGGCTGCCGTCGGACACATGAGCTGGGAACGGACGATGGACCCTAGCGACCGAAAGTGGTACTGCTCCTTTTTTTCTCCGTCAGAATGAATGGAAACGGTCATATCTCAGCCAAGAATTGGTCTAAAAATATGGGGAAAAATCCATAAATATGTTGCTTCGCCGTATAAGTCGCAGGACATGAAAATTACAACAAAAAAAACTGTGACTTATAGGTCAGAAAATACGGTATATGCAGATGTGTTTATGTGAGCTGTTTCAATACGCTCTCTAACTTCCATGTACTACAGATGCATTTTGATTCTTCAACTCTTTAGTTAGTTTCTGTACTTCATATATATTTAAATTATTTCTTGTAAAACCTAAAATTGCTTAAATCAAAAAGACCCATTTGTGCTGAATGCTGAAACTGTATCATTTCAGTTGTAACAGCATGACATTGTTAGATTATGATAATAAAAATATGAGAATGTGTGATGTCATTAACTGAATACTTATGAAGTGAATCAGGAAACTGCAACGTTTGTGACGGACCAGCTGGAAAACATTGTGACATGAAGCAAGACAGTGATCCTCTGATCACAGGGGTTACGTTCCAGAGACCCCCCACCCAGTAGGTGAAAACACATGAAGTAGCAGCATTATATTATTTTATTATTTATATTTATTTAAGGCTGTGTAAACCCTTCCCATACTCTTATTAACCTTTCCCACTCTCATAAATACTTCAATTGTTCTTAAACACTCTGGCAATCATGATGAAGATGATGACGAGATGAATGCACAGTACAGTAGTACACAGCATGTACAGTACAGTACACACAGTATAAAAACAGAGTTTAAAAACCTGTGATATAGTGAGGGATCACTTTAATCAGAAATAGCCTTGGGTACACGCCCTAACTCATTTTTAGTATTATTTTTTATTTCCCTCTGGGATTAAAAAAAAGTGCATGTGTGTAAGTCCAACAATAAAGACATGAAATACACAGAATAGTGCAAATCGTATTATTCAAGTGTACTGGTCACACTCTATAGAGAGCGGGGCAGAACTACTGTCCCTCTACTAAAGTCAGAACAGTTCATTTAAACCTGCTATCTCTTGCTGTTGTCCAAACCCCCACAACGTTTTCACGCAATAACTTGGTTTGGTTTTGGACTCTTTTTTAAGAGAGACAAGTTGACAAGTGTCTACAAAGGAGAGAATCCCCTAATCCACTCGTCAGTGCAGGGCTACGGTTGTGTGGATGCATACTGAGTAAGAGAAATGTTCAACCACAGCCCAGCATGTAAAACCAACACTGATGGGCCTACTCATTTGGTCCCATTTTATTTGATGCTCATCAAACTCAGACAAGTATACGCTCTCACCATAAACATGTTCAACAAACCACACCAGAACAAACCAGATCTAAACTGCCTCGGCCAGGAAAAGGGCAGCTCTGCTTTTCAAACACAACCCAAAACCCAACTCCAGAAACTTCCTGAAATGTTACAGATTCAATGATTAAACAAGATCATTCATGATGAAAGTCAAAGATCTGGTCAAACCGCTGTCCTTACAACTAAACACACAAATGGTAAGACAGTCATCTGTTGTACTCATTAGAACCCAACTGATGTATCGGCAGGGCCAATAGTTTAGGTTGATGTAGATGTGTGGGGACCTGTCGGTATTGGTGATAAATGTAACATTATGCACTGATGTTAACACTTCAAATGTTCACCCCTAACATGCTGGAACATTATATCCAGCAGAAGATGCACAAAGACTACTTTCAAGTCATGGCCGTTCACTTAAGTCTCACTTTAATGTTCATCACAGCCGAAGCAGGAAGCAATACGGAGTACCGTATTTTACTGAACAGAGCATGGCAAATTTATTTTAACTGATCTGTAAAATAAAATAAATCAACAACAATAAATTATTTTCAATCCTCCAACCTGCTCGTCTTTAATAATAATAATAATAATAATGTCTTTTCCTGTCATCTGCGTATGTTTCCCATACACAGACGAAATTCGCCTCTGCATTTAACCCAACCACCACCAGGTGGTGCAGTGAGCAGCCATAGAAAGCGCCCGGGGAGCTGGAGAATTAGATGTGCACTCATAGACACCCCAAGGTGTGTAGTGGCCGGGACGCGAACCTGCATCCTTCGGGTTCCAAGTCAAAAGCCCTGCCACTACACCATCTTTAGCCTCTCAAGTTAACAAGCTAATGTTTAGATAATCTAGCATAGACTATTGTCTTGTAAAACTTTATCCAGAACAATAAATCTAACGTAGAAGTAAAATATATCCGTGTTAGTAACGTTACATTTGTCGTCCTCAGTGAAATGTGTTGTTTGTCTGGAGTCTTTACAAATACAAATAAACTCTGCTGCGATCAACACGAATTAGACCAGACGTGACTGAACAAGGAACAGGAAGCTGTCTCTTTAATTCATGTTGTTGTAACACACTTGATAACTTTATGGAGAGCAGTGGAGGATAGAAAATGTGAACGCACGTTATGAAGACTGTTTTCATGACCAGTGCTCCACTTGTAAACCTACTTTGGGTCTACGTAGAGGTAGACCTGATTAGCTTCATGGTTGCTAACAGCTGCGCTAAATAAGCCTCGCTCCACTCACTGTATTCTTAGATTCTTGGGGGTGGACAAAGATAAAAAATGTCCAGCCATTATGTCGGTTAGTGGCACTCAGCTTTCAATAACGATATCGGCAAAAACAAAAATGTCCATATCCGTTGGGTTCTACATGTTTTTTTCACCTGTAAAAACTGTATGTACTGCAGGAGGTTTTCAATGGTGGCCAGGCTTTATTGGAAGGCACAAGATGAAAAGGATTCAGCAAATTGTAATAAAGAAATGGAAAATGTACTTTAAAAATGCAGCCGGTTATGTTGCTGTATGTTGTTCATTTCTTCAGTGTTGAAATGTTTTTATTTGAAAGCAGCTCTCTTCAAAGATGACAAAGAGATGACATGAGGGAGGTTTGAGGTGGATTTGTGATGGCTGAAAATCTTCAGAGGTGATTAGCTTTTCATGTTGTATCCCAACAACCATAAAGACAGAAAAGCTAAGTGCTGTAAACTCTGGAAACCCACACCCCAAACGAGGTGCCAAGCCACAAGAAGCATTTACGTCAATGAGGGATAGTCAGAAAAAAGGGACAGGGCCCTTCTAATTATAGTGTGGAGTCTGGAAACGGAAGTGCAGGGTGATTAGGAACTGAGGCGCTGCGGTCTGTTTATCTGGGAGCTTCCTCTTGCTCCCCACTCCACTTCTTCTTTCATTCTTCCTCCTCTTGCTGTCTCAGTCAGGCCCCGCCCACTCGGTGGCTGGGGAGTCGAGCATCTGGCTTTCTGACAGATGAAACTTGGCTGCCGGGTTCTGGCCTGAAGCAGCATTTTTCTTTTGCTGATGGTGGAGTCTGGGCTCCTGCTCAGAGGCTCTTGAGCTTTGTGAGTGTGTGTGCATGTGTGTGTGTGTGTGTGTGTGAGTGTGTGTGTGTGTGTGAGTGTGTGTGTGTGTGCGTGCCCGAGGAGCGGGGATTCTGTGGTAATGTTGAAATACAGAGGCACTCGCGGAGAGGCGTCACTTGGTCAGCCCGCAATGAGGCCAAATGAAAAAGGAGCTAAGCTTTTCGGCGGGTGAAAAGAGAAGGTTTAGAGGAAGCCAGAGGCTCGACACATCCTATTTATAACACCTTGTCCTGAAGGTCACAGTCTCTTATAAAGTGTTTTAGTACCAAAACTCACTGGCACACACTCACTGACATGCACAGAACTGGAAGCCATGACCTCTAATTTGCCATGTGTGCAAGACATGCATCCATATGAGGGAGGGACATTATATAATCACTTCTATAAATATCACCCCCCCCCCACACACACACACACACACACACACTGCTTATTTATCCTTTTGTTTTGTTTCGCTGCAGGCTTTACTGTCCCATCCCTGGCCATTCAAAAAACAACAAACTGTAGGTCCCATGTGCGGATGATTCATGTATACAGAGTGGTTGAGCTTCATGCAAGACTCTGGCTGATCAGACGAGGGGTGGTAAGAAAAAAGAGACAGTTAAAGAAATGAATAAAACAATGGCCTTTTCTCTGCTTGCCAACTCCGCAAAACGGTTGCACTTTTTAATTACCAACACAAAGCTAAGATTAAAAAATGTAAAAAAGGGAAAAATCTTCACTTAAACCCATGTCCAGGGCAGAAAGCGTACACGATGGAGTATTAAAGGTGCCGGGATTACATTACTGTTAACAGAAACCTAACGGCAAATGAGATGAAAACACAAATAAAAAGAAATGATGAGAATTTGTTTTCAAGCCTGGCACTTTTGGAAGCAGAAAGAACTTTGAACACAACATAAACTTTTAACATAAAGTCTGTGGAGGCATACTAGTTTAAAATCAACTTATGAACTGTTAATACAGAATGTTGTTAAAGCATCCTCAGCTAAAACAGTTTACTCTGCAATGTCTGACAATTATTAAATAATTGTATCTAACATCTGACAGAAACATCAGTCCAACAATGAGTCCGTGCTAGCATCAACACCCCTGATATTATCTCAAAAAGTGAAGTCTGGTCCTCTGGGCATTCAAAAAAACCAAAACAAAACAAATTATTATTATTTTTTTGTAGAATCCACTCTTTCAGGGATGAAGATGTTCACAGGACCCCCAGACTCCTTCACCAGTGTGCACCCCCACACACATTACACATGTTTATGATAATAATAATAATAATAATAATAATAATAATAATGTCCTTTTCTGTCATCTGTGTATGTTTCCCATACACAGACGAAATTTGTCTCTGCATTTAACCCAACCACCACCAGGTGGTGCAGTGAGCAGCCATAGAAAGCGCCCGGGGAGCTGGAGAATTAGATGTGCACTCATAGACACCCCAAGGTGTGTAGTGGTCGGGGCGCGAACCCGCGTCCTTCGGGTCCCAAGTCGGAAGCCCTGCCACTACACCATCTGCCAGTGCATTCATAGATTTATAAAATTTTCACAACAAATAATTTAGTCTACAGTATAATGACCTCAAATTGCACACTATAAACTCTGCATTTTTTTAAAGTTACGTACAAAAAAGTTGTTTAAATTAATTTTCACAACCTGATACCTTGGTTTTGCTGTTATGTGCCTTTAAGCTTTAAACAAACATGACAAAAAAGTGTGCAAGGGGAAGGAAAGTACAAAAAACAACACAGGGAAAGAGGTGAGGTGGGGGCTTATGCTTCATTTGATGTACAGTGGACTGAAACCAAGAGTTGTGTTTGTCTATGTGCTTCACGGGCAGGCCACCTGTGACAGCACTTAGATATTAATAGATATGAAAAACAGGTCTTTGTGTGAGGCTAACCTAGATGATAACCTGCTATTATGTTAGTATTATTATGCAGGAATGCCAGCTCTTTTAACATGGCAAACGTCACCTGGCTTTAAAGTTGTGCCGACACACAAAGACCGGCACCGTAGAGGTCAAGTTCACAAAGTGTGACTGTTCTCAAGGCAAGCTTCAGGCTTTTTCTTTCATTAGCACAAGTGGAAAACACTCTACTTACATCATTTTATGGATAATTAACACATTTCAGAATCAACTTTATTGTCGTTGCACAGTTAAGTACAGTGGAATTTCATTCCGTACAGCCATCTGAAGGATGGATAGAAGTGTACACGGCTGCTGCTTCTTATGAGCGCTGACCTTATTGCTTAGATAAGAAAAGGGGAAGAAAACACGAGAAGAGAAGATATAAAAAAAGAGCTCTCACACCATATCTTTGACACATGGCACAGTGTAAGGTAGCAAAAAAAATCTACCTCAGCACAAAGCACATAGAGAGAAATAATACATCTAGCAGGGGTGGTGACGACGAGATGGTGAGATCGTCCATGAGTACTTCCAGTTAGTTTCCATAGTCCTGATAAAGATGTTACAGTCTCTCTCAGCTGGTCCACTCTGATAAGGGTCCACAGATTTCTGGGGTGGGAGGGGGGAGCAGAGCTTCTTAATTTACGTATCCACTGGGAGCAATGTGAGATAAGTTGGCCTATCCAAGGCTAGAGAGGAAGCCAGATTCAGATAAACAACAATAGTTTTGGGGCAGGCTGACTCTACTGATTTCACATCTACCTTCAGTTCTGCTGGTTCATTCAATGGTGAATCCAAACAGCCAGATTTGTGGAAATTCTGACAGTCCATGCTTGTCAGCCTTCTCCAAGGTCAATTCCTTCATGCCAATGAGCCCTAGGAGCTGAACGTGGCCCACATTTCACAGACATAGCATCCATCTTGCGGTTCAGCTCAAAAGCATGAGTCTGAGCGCTCAAAGCACAGAGTAATCCTTCACATAAGGCGAGCAGCTTTACTATTGCCAAAACTGCTGCCGATGTCTTCCTAGTTAGTTGATATCCCAGGTATCCACTGATTCCAAAAAGCAGAAACCCTATCATAAATGACTGTATGTAGGTGTCTTCAACGTCCTCAACAGACAGCACAAATAGGCACATCATCTCCCAAACACCCCAGGAATCCATGACCTACCCAGCTGCATGTGTCCCTTCAGGGCATGAGGGTTCTCCTGCACCCTGTCTTCTAGTCGAGAACATTTTATCAATTGCGTTGAGAGACCAACTGACCTGATCCATAATAATTTCCGATTCGGAAGATGTGTAGAAAAAGGCTTTGATATTCACAAGACAAGAGCAAAATCAGGAGAGGAGGCAAGAGAGGGGAAAAAAAAAAAAGCATCCATCTTCGTCGAGAGTGAAAACATTGGCTTCAGAAGCATTTGTAATGTGGTGGTGGTGAGGTGGGGAGGGGTCACACACTGGTGTGTGTGTGTGTGTGGGGAGGGGGGGATGAAGGGCATGGGGGTCCTCCCCCAGATATTTTTGAATAAAGCAGATACCAGTTCCTGTATTCTGGTGTATTCTAATGGGTTGTTTAACATCTGTTTACCTACATAAATAAACTTGATTCAATAACTATTTTATAGACTCTATAATATAGAGCAACAAGAAGCAGCCTGACCAACAGCTCTCCAAGTGTGAATAGAGCACGCTCCGATTCTCTCAAGCATCCTAGCCACCTCCCACCCAATCAAAAACTGCAGCAGGAACTAATGTAGTGCTAAGCTAGTTGCAAGCAATACAGATGCATTAGCTAAGATGCTATGGACATAGCGTTCCACTTCTTTCATACATCCTAACTTCCACCCCTGTCAACAACTGCCAGCACTAACATGGTGCTAAGCTAGCATGCAAATCAGAGATGTCTCCCCCTCCTCCCATGAGCACACTGCCAAGGTAGATGATGTCAGTGTGGAGTCGCTGTAGGTAACCAGGAAAACCTGGAGTGGACTTTTAGTGGTTTGATTACCGGTATTCACCTATTACAGGTAGTCCCCGATTTACGAGCGCTCTGATCTACGAGGTTCCAGACTTACGAGCTGGCGAATTTTTGGAAAAAACGCAAAAAATACTGAGTTTTCATGTGTTTTTTCACCACAGTTCGTTAGCTAAACATGTGGACACACGTTTCCGATCATTTTTATGCACTCATAAGCAGTTTTTTGATGAAAAACGAGTGTTTGTAGTCGCGCTAGCGAAACCGTTCCAATTTACGAGCGAAATTCCGGACTTACGAGAGACATGGCAACCGTTCCGAAATACGAGATTTCCGGTTTACGAGCGCCTCGTTGTAACGGATCTCGCTCGTAAATCGGGGACTACCTGTAATCAAGTGGAATGGATTTTTTTCACGCAGCAGTAGAAAGAGCTTTGGGTGAACTAATATTTCATGGTAAATGTGTGTGTGTGTGTGTGGGGGGGGGGTATTTTTTAAATATGGGAGACACACATCCCCTTCACATATAATTGTTGTGATGCCTATGACATATTTGTATATATTCTGGAGTTGATTTCTAGAAGAGAGAGGTTTCTTATCTGTCTATATTTTCCCCCATTTTTCCTTAGTCTACAAGGTCGGGTTAGGGTTAGGGTGCAGGTAGGCCCCCTAACCCTAACCCGACCTTTTGGTAACTAAATTGTCCCTAGGTGAGAGTGAGAGAGTAAATGGTTGTTTGTCTCGTTTGTTCCTATGTGCCCCCGTGATGGACTGGAGACCTGTCCAGGTGTCCCCCACCTCTCTCACAGTGACTGCTGGATATGGGCATCAGTGGCACCCGCGACCCGACAAGAAAGAAGCAGGTAAAGATGATGGATGGATGGATGGATGGATGAGTTGCATGGAGGCACGCCACACCTGAACTTGACTGGCCAGCTCAGATGATTGTTGCATGAAGCATTGAAAGGTGCACAGCGTAAATAAAGAATATAGAGGTCTGTCAAGCAGTCGTCTTGTCCAACATGGGGAGAAAATATAAGTGTTGTTAAGAAAACAACGTTTCAGAACTACTGAATAAATATAAATAAAGTTTGAGTGAACAAAATGTGATAGATACCCTGATGCATGCTCAGTAATCCAGGTAGAAAAATCTAAAAAAGCCAAGTCTGGTCCTCTGGACATTAAAAAAAAAAGTGATAGAATTTGTGTATGAGTGTCAGAGAAGGAGTGAGAGATTGAGATAAAGAAAGAGAGAAATGCAAGAGTTATGAAAATTGTCAAGAAGGTAGGTTTATTAGGTACCAGCTTAGAGAAAGATGAGAGTTTCCTTTATTTGTGCGTGCTCCCTGAAAAGGTCCTGGCCCCCCCAGTGCTGCCTCTTGTGTAGAACCCCCCGCTGTGTTATTGTAGTTAAAAACTTACCAACTTTATAATATTAAAAGTAGAATTCAGAGGCTGCAATTGGTCTATTTTCAAGGCAAACCATTAAAAATGTGCACACAAGTACAGAGTAAATACTGTAAATCACATGAGAGCGAGCTGTGAGTGCTAATTACTACGTTGGTGTGAAGACACAGCTCAATCTGTGCTAAATACAAACGTGTGGCCGAGCGAAGCTGCCTGTGTGTGGGAATCCCCCGTGTTCAGCATGTGCGTGTGGGTAGAGAGTTCTTCAGCGACGGACTGGTTTCTTTCACACATCAGTGAGTTGGAGAGACAGAGTTATTACACCACGAAGAGCGGCGTTCACGGCGCAGCTGCCTCCATGGTCAGGCACGAAGAGCCTGGCTATTCATTACAGCGGCATGTTCCTAAACCAGGGTTATGGTTTGGGACGGATCCGTGTGGGGAGAGAATCAGCCTTGATTCATCTGCCATTACCCCAGGCTTTCTTTGATGGGATATTTAAAACTTCCATATTCAGAACATTGAACGGCTACAAAAAGCTGCTTTTTATGAGACTCAAAAAGGTAATGAGAGACGTTTCCACGCACAAGGACAAGAGTACAGTCGGGTTTAAAAAACACAATCCTGGTTAGTTTAGCTGCTTAACAAAATATTTTCAAGTTACAGTTGCATGCTGTGATGAAAGGGCAAAATCTGCTTTAATTTGAGGATTATTAGAAAACATCTTTTAGGTCTGATGATAATGTATTAATCAGAACTAAACTTTACCTGGACAGTTGGCTCAAAATTAGTTTCAGAAAGAAATGTGGACAGATGTCTTTGGATTTTAATTAGCTAAGAAGCAGAAGGAAGAAGTGGGTAAAGAGGATGGATGGATGGATGGATGGAATAATATGTATGCACACTGAAGTACTGTGTTGGGTATTTGAAGCACTTGTAAGGGAACCCAAAAGGAGCCCTGAAGAAATGCTTTAAAAGCAAACAGACAGACAGACAGACAGACAGACAGACAGACAGACAGACAGACACTTACACATTCACGCGTATTTATAATATAATTTGCACCCTAATTTTACCATACCAATTTATTTATAGAGCACTTAAAACAGCAACAAGGCCAACCAAAATGCTGTACAATAGAAACAAACAAGCACAACAGACAGGAAAACATCAAATAAAAATATAGATAGAAATAGCAACAGAAACTAACTAAAATGGCGAACACTGTATATTACAGAGAGGATCAAAACAAATCACACAGTGTTAAAGGCGAGAGAATAGAAGTGGGTTTTCAAGAGAGACTTAAAGACTGTGAGAGTGGGAGCCTGCTTGACACTCAGTGGCAACTCATTCCACAGTCTTGGACCTGCAGCAGAGAAAGCCCTGTCACCTCTGAGCTTACTGCGAGTATCTGGGACTGAGAGAAGCATCTGGTCTGCTGACCTCAGAGAGCGTGGAGGGACATATGACTGCAGAAGATCAGTGAGATAAGATGGAGCAGAACTGTTCAGAGATTTAAAAACATACATGAGTATTTTAAACTGGATCTGAAGGTGAATGGGGAGCCAGTGCAGGGAGGACAAAACTGGTGTGATGTGCTCTCTATGGCCTGTACCAGTTAAAAATCAGGCCGCAGCATTCTGGACCAGCTGTAGACGTGCAATGGAGGACTGACTGGTTCAGAACAGAAGTGAATTGCAGTAATCGAGCCTCGATGTTATGAAAGCATGGATTACTGTCTCCAGGTTCTTTCTGAATAGTATGGGCTTCAGCTTAGACAGTCACCTCAGCTGAGACAAACAGGATTTAACAATCATGTTTAACTGACTGTTAAGTTTCAGGGAAGGGTTCATTGTCACCCCCAGATTAGTGACCTTTTGTTTTTCTAGTGGGGCTAGAGAGAGAAGGTCAATGTTGTGGTTCGAGAATGAGCTGTTGGGATGGAACAACATGACTTCAGACTTCTTCTCATTGAAACAAGAAGTTTAAAGCCATCCAGTCCTGGATGTCAGCCAGGCAGTCAAGAAGAGGTTGAATAGAACGTGAGCCTCTGTGCCTCAGGGGGAAGTAAATTTGACAATCATCAGCGTAGAAATGAAAGGCTATGTTGTGTTTGCGGAAAATAGCACCTAGTGGCAGCATGTATAAAGAAAAGAGAAGGGGACCGAGGATGGACCCCTGCGGTACCTCCCACTGAAGCGCTGCAGATGCTGAACTGAAAGCTTTGATATTGACACACACAAAAAAATCATGATTAACATGATTAAACACAAAAAAAATGTGAATTAAGCAATGGTCTGGATGTCCATCCACTCATCCAGCTTTCATCCATCCATCAATCCATCCACCCATCCATCTTTCCATCCATCAATCATCTTCCTCTTGTTCTGGACTCAGGTCTCGGGGCAGCATCTTGAGCAGGGAGGTCCAGACATCTCTTCTGGGAGGACTCCAGGGTGTCCGCAGGACAACAGAGAGACATTGTGTCTCCAGTGTGTCCTGGGTCTTCTCTGGGGTTCCTCGCAGTCAGAATTAGACATTTTGAAAATGTTGCTAAATAAATCTGTCATCAGCAGTACAATTTCTGACTGAAAAAAAAAATTAACCTTGCAAAAAGTGCTAATTATAAAGTTTTGTTTGTAAATTAAGTAAAGATGATTAAAAATGTATGGCTCCTTAGTGAAAGAATAAATAAAAATGAGGAGTGTGTTTATTTGTTGTTGTTTTGAAGCACAACTCAGAGTTGCACAGAAAGGTTTGGTGTTTAAAAGAAAGCAGAGTGACACGTGCACGTTTCTGAATCAACCACTCCACCTAGTGCCAGCCAGCCATACGCTCATGATGCAGAATACTCTCCACCTTTAACCCCAGGGCGACCTTGGCACAGCACTGAACACTCGGCATGAATCAGATGTTGAGATGTGAAGGAAGCAGCAGGCGCTGCCACTGCACCTCGTCTGTGTTCTGTAATTACAGCTCCACGCTCACATCTGATCCACAAACCCAACCAAGCAGCTCCCAGTGCCAGCCCTGGAGACGTCTTACAGCTCCTGCACAAAACTGCCACTCCCTGAGCGTTATCACTGTTCCTGACACTAGCACTTGAGATTTTCATTAATGAAAAGTGCGTTATAAATTAAATTCATTATTATTATTATTATAGTCCTGTTTCCACCACGATGACTCCCACCACCTGTAAACACAGTGAGACATGGAAGTAAAGATGGCAGATGTCCTGATGCTGCTCAGTAATCCAGGTATAAAAATGTACACGTTAAATCAGGTCCTCTGGATGGATTACAAAAAAATATATAATAATAAATAAAAATAATAAAGTAAAAACTTGTTGAAACGTCTCGTCTTTTATCCAAAGGACTTCTTCAGTCTGAGGAGCTGCAACAAACCCAGTCTTATAAATAGCACCTTCTCATAGTGGATCAACCAGTTTGATGGTGACATCCAGAACCAGCTGCTCACATGATCAAGGAGGACCATCAGCCTAATGATGGATCGTTAGCACCCTGATGGTTGTTTGCTATTCACAGAGGGCTGAGTGATACTAGCAATAACAGCATTGTAAGAGGGGGACAGTTGAACCCGGAGGCCTCCACCTCTGTTTAATGATGGACGGTTTCTTTTCACAAAGATGGCCTCCTTTACTCCTCTCTCAAACCATCGTTCCTCTCTATCAAGGATGTGAACATCTTCATCCCTGAAAGAGTGACCTCTGACCTGGAGATGAGTGTAGACCACAGAGTCCTGACCTGATGATGTTGATCTTCTGTGCTGGGCCATCCTTTAAAGTTGGCAGAAACTTGTTCTCTCTTTCAAGGCTTTAAAAAAAGCCAAATATTCTGATGTGGAAAACAAGCAGCTTTAAAAAAAAGCAGCTTTAGATGCTGAATACTTGTTTTATTACTTGTTTTATTGACATTTAATTCTGTTACACTTTGTAGCACTTTGAGATTTTCATTAATGAAAAGTGCGTTATAAATTGAATTTATTATTATTATTATTATTATTATTATTATTATTATTATTATTATTATTATTAAGATGCACAGAACGCTGCATAGCAAGGTTTCCAGTTGGGTGGGAGCCCTCATACTTGTTCATGTTCCTGGGATGTATGTTTTTGTGTTACTATAGCAGTGATTTTTGCAGCTGAATTCAACATGCATGGTTCTCTATTGACTGGTTGCTAACTCCACTTTTCAACTTTTTTATAAATTTCAACAGAGGGAAGGCCGTGGTGTAGTGGTAATGGCAGTCGTCCCCCGATCCGAAAGTTGGCGGCTCGAGTCCCGGTTCCCCACGCCATGTGTCGTTGTGTCCTTGGGCAAGACACTTAACCCTGAGTTGCTCCCGGTAGGACTAGAAAGCACCTTGCATGGTAGTCTGCCGCTACCGGTGTATGAATGTGTGTAGCATTCAATATATGTGTAGCACTTTGAGATTTTCAGTAATGAAAAGTGTGTTATAAATTGAATTCATTATTATTATTATTATTATTATTAACAGAGACTGAATGAAGAAAATGAAATGAATGTACAATAAAGTAGTTTAAAGAGTGAAGGTGACATTAATAAGATCTAACACAAAAGCAGATGTATTATTGTGGGGGGAGTCGTTTTAATGATGATGTTTGCAGACTGGATGGTTCAAGACTGAAAAACATACAAGTAGAGTAGAAAGCCTTAGATGTGAGTTTAGTTTGTGGCATTGCTCCTGAAGACTGTTCCTTGAAAACAATGAAGTCCAGAACCCAGAGTGGAGTCCAGTCCTGTTCCTGTGCAGACAAACAGCTCAGTAAGTTGTTCGTCAAAGTCAGTGAAGGATTCGTGAGCTGAGGGGTCATGGGTGAGGAGTCATCTGTCAGCAGCTTCTTTATTAACTTACACTGAGCACGAACAACACGGACACACACAACCTCACACACTGCACCCACCAAATACCAACACTGACAAAGCACCTTCTGTACTTTAATGTTTCAGCCTTTAGACTGACTACATAAAATACCTACAGTGATGTGTGAATCAGCAGAAAACAAATGTTTGCTGTTGCCAGGCGTTTGTAACATTCAGTCACAATTGTCACAAAAAAACATTGCTTCTATTAAATT
>JBBPBX010084006.1:0-15399 GCA_038048925.1 Garcialebias charrua
ATTTGGGAAAAACATAAATAAGTTGCTTCTCCGTATAAGTCACACCTATTATCCATCACCGCTGACGCATCGCGTTTGTTATGCATCCCTGCTGGCTACCTGGAAACGTGGGCTGGTGTTGTGCCAAAAATATTAGTATCAGCAAGATCTGTTTTTTTTTTTTTTTGCATTGGAAAACACTTGTAGAGTGAAGTGTCATAATGAAAACATGACAAAGCCATTTGATCGTCATGTTCATAAACAGTGGTGTCAGGACTTTTTATTTTGATGACTGACACTTTCATTGACATGAATACCTACTTAGGAGGAATTAACTATCCATTTGGAGCAAGTGACACGCTTTTGCAGGTTATCAACTAGATTTTGCAGTTTGTACTCATTGTTTTGCACCAACTGTTGTGCAAATATTAATAGTGATGTGAGAAATGCACCAAAGCGACTGAGAAAAACTGAAATATTACAAAATATTTCCTCAGGTGCTGCCACAATTGTTTCATCTCAAAACTCACATTTCTTTGATAATTTTAGAAATTTTATACAAAAAGCCCCACGTGCCCCTCTGACATTCATTAATTTAATAGGACAGCACTAGTCTGTAATCAGCTGTTGCTAAGCAACAGTAATCATTAATATGTACAAACTAATTATGCCCAACAGTGATTAATTGGCTATTACAAATAAAGTTTTGTTTTCTTGCATTAGAAAGAAGAGATAGATATATATAGAGATAGAGATAGGTATAGAGAGAGAGATAGATAGATATAGAGATAGAGATAGATATAGAGAGATAGATAGATAGATATAGAGATCGAGCTAGGTATAGAGAGATAGATAGATATAGAGATAGAGATAGGTATAGAGAGATAGATAGATACAGAGATAGAGCTAGGTATAGAGAGATAGAGAGATAGAGCTAGGTATAGAGAGATAGAGAGATAGAGCTAGGTATAGGGAGATAGAGAGATAGAGCTAGGTATAGAGATATATAGAGATAGAGATAGGTATAGAGATAGATAGATAGATAGATATAGAGATAGAGCTAGGTATAGAGAGATAGATAGATATAGAGTTAGAGCTAGGTATAGAGAGATAGATACATATAGAGATAGAGATAGGTATAGAGAGATAGATAGATATAGAGATAGAGCTAGGTATAGAGGTATAGAGAGATAGAGCTAGGTATAGAGAGATAGAGAGATAGAGCTAGGTATAGAGAGACATAGAGATAGAGCTAGGTATAGAGATAGATAGATATAGAGATAGAGCTAGGTATAGAGAGATAGAGCTAGGTATAGAGAGATAGAGATAGAGATATAGACAGACAGACAGACAGACAGACAGACAGACAGACAGACAGACAGACAGACAGACAGACAGACAGACAGACAGACAGACAGACAGACAGACAGACAGACAGACAGACAGACAGACAGACAGACAGATAGATATAGACAGATAGATAAATAAATAGAGACAGACAGACAGATAGATATAGATATCGATAGACATAGAGATAGCTAGATAAGACAGTTTTTTTTTTACCCTTATTTCACCAGGAAAATCCCATTGAGATTAAACATCTCATTTGCAAGATAATTCTGATCAAGACTGGCAGCAGCACACAGAAGTTACAGAACATTCACAACAAAAACGGAAAAGTTAACTCAGTCCTCGTAAATACAGTAATTAAAATATTCCTCAATTAAGACATATACAGACAGATGATTCCTTCTCCAAATCCATAAGAACAGCCTTAAAAAAACATTTAGTGACAACAGCACCTTTAGGTTCATGTATTTCTGCAACTGGGTCCAAGAAGATGGAGCAGAAAACTAAAAAGATCTCTTTCCAAGTTCAGTTCGGACTTTGATAATTCTTACAGCTCTTTTCTGTAATACAAAAATAGGCTTTGTGATTGTTTTACACGCATTCCCCCAAACATCAATACAATAGATTAAGTGTGGAACAATGATTGTGTTATACAACAAATACAGAGCTTTATCATTCAATAGGTCTCTGACTTTGTACAGTACTGCAATCGATTTAGCTATTTTTATTCTTACAGAATTTATGTGTTGTTTCCATGTCAGTTTGTCATCAATGATAACACCCAAAAACTTCACCTCACTCACTCTACAAATCTCAACACCCTCAATTTTGAATGGAACATCAACAGTTTTCTTTTTATTACTGAATATCATGTAATTAGTTTTATCTAAATTTAATGATAATTTATTGAGTTTAAACCAAGTTTGTATTTTGACAAATTCTGTCTTCATCAACTCCAACATCTGTTCTACAGGGAACCCTCGAGTTACGTGGATGTGAGTTGCTGCTGATTTGCTGCATTTTGATGTTAACAGAAGTGTTCATTGTTCATGGTTGACATCATTTTGCTGATGGATGGATGGATGTGAGTTGCTGCTGATTTGCTGCATTTGATGTTAACAGAAGTGTTCATGGTTCATGGTTGACATCATTTGCAGATTATGGCTGAGAACTGTTTAGGAAGAGATTTGTATTGTGTATGCTTTTTCTGTGCTGAAAAATACATAACTGGACTGTACACTAAGGCACTTTGTTTTCATACATGTCAGTAGATTTTTTAAATTGCAGTACAGATGTGCTGTGCTGAATAGCACTGTCTAACATTGCTGTACAGTACCTGTACATGCTGTTCAGGTTTTGTGTGTTTATGGATGATGTCAGTCAATCAATCAATCAATCAATCAATCTTTATTTATAGAGCCCTTTTCAGCAGCCAGAAGGTGCACAAAGTGCTGAACAATACAGAAATAAAACAAACAATAAAAAATAACAATAAAAAACAGCCAGTTAAAAATTAAAAACAATTAAGACATAACAAGAATATCAAAGAACTACTAGGTATTAAAAGCCTGCCTGAATAAAAAGGTTTTAAGATTAGATTTAAAAAAACTCCATTTGAGTGATGGAGCGCAAGTCCAGAGGTAGCTTATTCCAGAGACTGGGTGCAACGACAGAAAAGGCCCGGCCACCCCATTGTTTGTAGTTGGTCTTTGGAACAGACAGGAGAAATGTATTAGACGATCTCAGGGTTCTCCTATATTCACGGACAGTTACAAGATCAGTCAAATACAGTGGGGCAAGACCATAGGAGCCAAGATGGTCTAGTGGCAGGGCTTTTGACTTGGGACCCGAAGGACGCGGGTTCGCGTCCCGGCCACTACCCACCTTGGGGTGTCTATGAGTGCACACCTATTTCTCCAGCTCCCCGGGCGCTTTCGGGCTGCTCACTGCACCACCTGGTAGGTGGTTGGGTTAAATGCAGAGACGAATTTTGTCTGTGTATGGGAAACATACGCAGATGACAGGAAAAGACATTATTATTATTATTATTATTGAGAGCTTTAAAAGTGAATAATAAAATTTTAAATTTAATTCTAAAATCAATTGGAAGCCAATGGAGAGAAAATAAAACGGGTAATGTGTTCACGTCTGGAGGTGTTGGTTAAAAGTCTAGCTGCAGCATTTTGGACCAATTGAAGGCGTCTAATGGAGGATTGGGAGATTCCTGCATATAGGGAATTACAGTAGTCAAGCCTTGAGGTGATAAAAGCATGAATGGCCTTTTCTAAATCAAAACGATTTAAAAAAGGTTTAACTTTGTATAAAAGACGTAATTGATAAAAACAGGCCTTGACTACAGACGCTATTTGTTTATCAAATTTTAAGTCCTTGTCAAATGTCACCCCCAAGTTTTTAACTGTTGGTCTGTATTTGGAAGTTAGAGCACCAAAGTTACAGGGAGCATCATCACCGAAGAAGATGCATTCTGTCTTTCCTTTGTTTAAAAACAAAAAATTACGGTGAAGCCACTGTTTAATGTCGTTAATACAATCAACGTAGGGAGTGAGAAGATTGCTGTTTTTGGGTTTCATTGGTAGATAAATTTGTACATTCAAGATTCAAGATTCAAGAGCTTTTATTAACATTGCACCAGTTTTCACCAATTACAACGTGATTATGTATGCACAGTCATCCTGAAAATGGAATGAGTGTGTAAAGCTGCTGCTTATTCAGAACACATGACATGTTCTTCAGCGCGGCCTCTCTCATCCGTTTCGGGATGAAGGTCAAAGGTGTGAAAAAGGAAAGTACCATGAGGGTCACAGCGTTGGTATTAAAAAAAAAGTATCACATTTTGTCTGCCAAGACACCGTATGACACAGTAAAAACTATACCAATAAGCACATTTAGACAGTTACATGTTGCATGTTGAGACTGAGGCAGGGAGGATTCTGTCCATGAGACATTCCAGATAGCCACACTCTGACCAGCCGGCCTCCGATAACGCTCATAGAAAAGTTCTCCGGGGGGGGGTATAGCAGACAAGACAAGAGAGCAGCTGTTTTTCCACAGTAAAGCACATCTCAGGAGAAATTTGATATCCAGCCTTTTCCAAGGCTGTTTCCAAGGGAGTCAGATAAGAATTGACAAATATTTTCATTTCAGGCTCACATTGTAATTTCTGTAGCCTTCAGTCTGTAAGGGCGACTCTGTTCCAAAATGATCCAATTCGTGACTTTTTCCACTGATCCAAGCTCTGACCTCAGATGTTGACCAGTACAGTGTCCAGAGTCCCAATCCGAGGGTGATCTGTTCACCCTCTGGATAAGCTCGCAAACAGCTGATTTCTCAAGGTCACCGCGCAGACCAGACATCGGGTGCTCCAGGCATTAAGTCCTGCTGAAGTCTTCCTCTTTTGCGATAGACCAGTGCTCCACAAACGCCAAAAAGCAAAGCGCTGCCATCATAATCCAATATAATCCCGATTCTTCACCTCCACAGAGCACAGCACAGAGAGCGAGACGTACACCATCCACACCCACAGTACTGTGTTACAAAAGAAAAGCATGAAGATGATGAAAGAGACAGAAACACAAAGTCACAGGCCCTTTAAGTTTGGAGATGGAAGAGTCGTCCACTCCATCAAAAAGGTACGGATACCTGCTCAGATTGGAAACAAAAGGTGTAATATAGAAACTGAAGTGGTACCTGCTGACATTCCACTACTTCTGAGTAAAACATCATTAAAAAGGGCTGGGACCGTTTTGGACATGGAAAGGGACAGTGCAATGATGTTCAACCAGCCTGTCAAACTGGACTTTACTAGCTCTGGTCATTACTGTGTGAACATTGTGGACAGTGAAAATAAAAATCCTACTCACTCTGATGAGCTATTGGCTGCTAAGGAGGAAGAAATACTGACTACAACTGACAACATGAACATAAGTGAAAAGATGAAAGTTTTGGAGAAACTTCATAAACAGTTTGGCACGCCTCTGCTGATAAAATACAAAGACTTCTTTTTTTTTTTAATTTTTTATTTATCAGGAGAACATACAACAATTAACAATACATATATTTTACGAAACTTACATGACTTCTCCAAATAAAATTTTCTTTTCTCCCCTTTTCTCCCCTCCCCTCCCTCCCCCCTCCCACAACCAAACATATCACACCCCACTAACCTAACCAAAAACAAGAGGAAATGAAAAAATAAAAAAATAAAAATAAATAAATAAATAAATAAATAAAATAAAAAATAAAAAATAAAAAAAATAAAAATAAAAAAAGGGGGGGAGGAGGGGGGATAGGACGGCATCAAAAAACTAAAAGGAAACGAGTGTTTTACCCATTCATTTATTCTTCAGAGTTAAGTCACATGGTAGTGTGATGAGTTAGTCCCATCAGTCTGTGCATTGAGCATGAATCAGGGTATCAATCTGTATGTTGTGAAGGCAAAGATTTTACATATGACACAAAGGGTGCCCATTTATAAGTAAATTTTTCAGAACTACCTTTCACTGTTAATGAAATTTTTTCTATTTTCAAGAATGATCTTACGGTGTTAAGCCATTGCGATGTGGATGGAGGTGTGGGAGATTTCCACGCGAGCAAAATACAGCGCCTGGCAAGGAGAGAACAGAAGGCTAGGACCTCCCTCTGCTGGCGGGATAGGTTAAGTGTGGTCCCTGGAACTCCAAAAATGGCAATAAGTGGATCATTCTGAATCTGGATCTTAAAAACTCCTGAGAGTATGGAGAAGAAGTATTTCCAGAACCCTTGTAATTTTGGGCAGAAGAAGAACATATGACTTAAGTTGCAAGGTGAGGCCTGACATCTATCACATTGATCTGAAATTGAATGGAAAATTTTTGATAGACGGGACTTTGAAAAATGTACTCTATTTATTACTTTAAACTGTATTAGTTGTAGTCTGGCACATGGTGTACTCTGGCGTATGCTGAGAATAACTTTATCCCACCATGACTCTGACAGTTCAACACCCAATTCCCGTTCCCATGCAGTTCTGGTTTTACCTGATGAGTCGGTCTCAATTGCCATAAGTTTTCCATAAATAATAGAAAGAGGAGATTTCAGATTAGGCTTCAAAGCTAGGAATTCGACCCATGGTGGGTCATTAGGCAAAGTTGGAAAATTTGGAAACCGTGATGAAACGCAATGTCTAATTTGGAAATAAAGAAATAAATGTGAAGTGGGTAGATTAAATTTAGAAGACAATTCTGAAAAACTAAGGAACAAACCATCTTCGTAAAGGTCTCTCATTGTTCTAATACCTCTCTCATGCCAAATTCTATAGGCAGCATTAGTAGATGCTGGAGAGAAAATGTGATTCTTTAATAACGGCATTTTATTAGATGGTAATACAAATTTAAAATGGGACCTAAATTGTGACCAGATCCTGAGTGTGGAAAGCACTATAGGATTTGTAGTAACAGAGGATAGTTTAATTGGTAATGATGAATAAATAATTGAGGCAGGTGAAAAAGATGCAGAAATCGATTGAACTTCAAGTTTGCACCAAATCAGATCCGGTGAATTTAACCAATAATTCAGTTTATGAATATGCGAGGACCAGTAATACATTGTAAAATTGGGTAGAGAAAGACCACCATTTGTGGTGAACTGTTGTAATAAAGAAAGTCTCATTCTGGGGGCCTTTCCATTCCACAAAAAGGAAGAGACCATCTGATCCAGGGACCTGAAGAACTGTTTGGGCAGAAACAAAGGGATGTTTTGATATAAAAACAGAAGTCTAGGTAGCACATTCATTTTGATAATATTAATCCTGCCTATTAGTGAAAGAGGGAGAGAGTTCCACCTCTGAAGGTCTGATGCAATTTGGGAGACTAGTGGGGTATAATTCTGAGAAAACATCGAGGGCAGAGTACGTGCAATATTAATTCCCAAATATCTAAACCCCGAGGGACTGAGCCTAAAAGGGATATCAGAAGGCTTAAGCTTTAAAGCTAATGAATTCACTGGGTAGCATTCGGTTTTAAGTGAATTAATTTTATAGCCGGAATACGATCCAAATTTTTCCAGAGTATTTAAAATTGGGGGAAGGCTACATAATGGGTCAGAAACATACAGGAGAAGGTCATCTGCATATAAGGACAGTTTAAGCTCGACGCCAGAGCGGATGATTCCGTGAAAAGAAGAAAGGGATCTTAGGGCAACAGAAAGAGGCTCAATGGCTAACGCAAACAAGAGGGGGGAAAGAGGGCAACCCTGTCTAGTACCACGCCCCACCGAAAAATAGTCCGATTGGATGGAATTAGTAAGAATACATGCTTGAGGAGATGTATAAAGTAGTTTGATCCAGGACACAAACCTCTCTCCAAAACCAAACCTATTAAGAGCGGCAAAGAGATACTCCCATTCTACTCGATCAAAAGCTTTCTCGGCGTCAAGAGAAATGATTACTTCAGGAGACTTGGGGGAATGAGTTGAAAAAATTGTGTTCAATATTGTACGGGTATTAAAAAACAACTGGCGACCTTTGATGAATCCATTTTGTTCTTGTGAGATAATCAGAGGGAGAACTGTCTCAAGCCGAGTTGCGAGTATTTTGGACAAAATCTTAAAATCCACATTCAAGAGTGAAAGGGGTCTATAAGACTCGCAAGCAGTAGGATCTTTATCCTTCTTTAACAGGAGAGAGATTGAAGCTTGAGTCAAGGTGGGAGGTAGCAGGCCACGCCCGAATGACTCATTATAAACCTCGAGAAGAAGAGGGGCTATCTTATCTTTAAATTTTTTGAAAAATTCGGCAGAGAAACCATCCGAGCCAGGTGTTTTACCACTTTGCATATTCTTAATTGACTCTAATATTTCTTCTAATTTAATGGGAGCCTCAAGTTGGTCAGAAATCAATTTGTCTATCCTAGGAATGTCAATATTCTGAAGAAAGGCGAGTAGCTCGTTTGAGTCTGCTTGTAGTTCAGATTTATACAGATCGCAGTAGAATTTTTTAAAGGTGTCACTAATGGAGACAGGGTCTGAGACAAGGTTGCCCGATCGATCCTTGATTTGCGATATTGTGTGAGAGCTAGCCTTTCGTTTCAGTTGATGTGCCAAAAGTCTACTTGGTTTTTCCCCATGCTCATAATAAGTGGCTCGAGATCGGATTAAGAGACGCTCCGCATCAGATGTTGTTAAAAGATCAAGTTCCATTTGAAGATCCTGTCGCTGTTTCAGCAAATCGTGTGACGGATTAACGGCATTTTGCCTGTCAATATTCTGAATTTTTGTTGATATTTCTGATATCTTAGTGCGTAGATTTTTATTGACATTAGCTGAAAAAGAAATAATCTGACCACGAATATAGGCTTTTAATGTTTCCCATAATAGTGAGGGAGAAATTGTATCGCTCTTATTGAACATTAGGAAATCGTCAATTGCTGATAAGATGAATTTATTAAATGGCTCATCTGATAACAGGAGACTATTAAATCTCCAACGAGGACTAGAACGGGGTTTATTTATAAAGTTTATATCAATGCTTAGAGGAGAATGGTCTGAGATAACAATCGGATAGTATTCAGAAGAAGTGACTCTCTGCATTAAAGAGCTGTCAACAAAAAAATAATCTATACGGGAATAGGATTGGTGCACCTGCGAGTAAAAAGAATAGGTCCTTGTTAGTGGATTCTGTGCCCTCCATGGATCTACATATCCATTTTGGGACATAAAATCCAAAATAGATTTAGACATATTAGACTGTGTGCAGGGCCGAGACGAAGAGCGATCTAATGATGTGTTCATAACACAATTCAGGTCCCCAGCTAAAATTAACAGATGAGTGTCAAGATATGGAAGTGTGCTTACTAAATTGTTTATAAAGTCTGGGTTATCAAAGTTTGGTGCATAAATGTTCACTAATAAAACGGGAGTATGGAACAGAGAGCCCGCGATTATAAGAAATCTGCCATTTGTATCCTTCATTATTTTTGATGCTGTAAAATGAATATTCTTATTAAATAGTATGGCAACTCCTCTGGCTTTTGAGTTGAAGCTCGAGTGGTAAATCTCCCCAATCCATGGATATTTAAGCCTGACCTGATTTGAATTTTGCAAATGTGTTTCCTGTAGGAATATTACATCTGGATTCAGGCGTTTCATATGAGAATATATTTTAGACCGTTTCACCGGATTGTTAAGACCTTTAACATTCCAGCTTAGGAATCTGACAGCAGATGATGTCGAGGAAGCTTTCAAATCAACAGCCATGTGACCTGTTGTTCATAATAAGGGTTGTAAAATATTGCCATCCTTCCCAATCCCCGCCCACACCCCAGGAGAAAAAAAAAAAAAAAAAAAACTCTCGCACTTGGCCCTTCCCCAGATGAAGGGACTGTGCAGACTCCAACAGGAGTCACTAGAAAACTTGTCCTTACGGTCAAATGGCACCACATCACAACCTGTACCAGGTGACTCCCACAGAACTAGCTAAATGAAAAGAAAATTTAAAATATGTAATAGGCACTAATCTGGAAGAGCAAGAACTCTTTAAAAAACAAACAACAAAAAAAAAACAACAACTAAAAAAGCAGTGATTGTTAATAATAATAACTAATAGTAATAACATTCCCCAAATGCGAACCAAAGCCCACCATATAATCCAAAACATTAAATCCCTAAATGTAACTAAAATACACTGATTATAATTCTAAACATTAAAACCGTGAATGCAAACAATACACAGTAATTATAATTATAAACATTAAATCCGTGGATGCAAACAAAACACCCTAATTATATTTCTAAGCATGAATAGTAATAATAACTAATAATACTAACGTTCCCCGACTATGAAAAAAAAAAAATAAAAGAAGAAAGAAAAAAAAGCTGGCTAATTATATTTCTAAACATTAAATCCGTGAATGTAAACAAAGCACTCTAATTATGTTTTTAAACACGAATGACTAACTGATAACTAATAATACTAACGTTCTCTGGGTATGAAAGAAAAAGCACACTGATTATTATTTCTACCCATTAAATCCGTGAGTGTAAACAGAGCACTCTGATTATATTTTTAAAACATGAATAATAATAATAATAATAATAATAATAGTTACTAATAATACTGACGTTCCCTGAGTATGAGAAAAAAATAATAAAAAAAGCACACTGATTATTATTTCTACCCATTAAATCCGTGAGTGTAAGCAGAGCACTCTGATTATATTTTTAAACATGAATAATAATAATAATAATAATAATAACTAATAATAATAATGTTCCCTGAGCATGAAAGAAAAGGCACACTGATTATTATTGCTACCCATTAAATCCGTGAGTGTAAACAGAGCACTCTGATTATGTTTTTAAACGTGAATAATAATAATAATAATAATGACTAATAATACTGACATTCCCTGAGTGTAAAACAAAGTACACTAATTATATTTCTCATTTTGCAATCGACTCGATGTACACACTCGCCTCTTCAGGGGACGTGAACACTCGTGTGGTTCCCTCATGCGTGATCTTCAGCCGGGCCGGGTGGAGCAGGCCGAACCGAACACCCTGGACGTTGCGAAGTTTGCGGCGACACTCAGTGAAGGCGGCCCGCGCGCGAGCCGTTCTGGCAGTGTAGTCGGGGAACACAAAGATATTTGTACCGTTCACTTTGATCTGCTGCTGCTCCTTCGCCTTCGCCAGGATTTTCACACAGTCCGTGTGGTAGTGTAGCTTAGCCACAATTGGACGGGGCCGCTCGCCTGCTTTCGGTTTGGGTACTGGGATGCGGTGAGCCTGATCCAGCAGCGGGTCCTCCTCGAAGCCGAAGGCCTCCTTTAGCATCCGGGAGACCGCAGCCGTTGTAGCCGATGAAGGGTCATCCTCCGGGACACCGATAATCCGGATATTCTGACGTCGGGACCGGGATTCCAAATCGTCACATTTATCCTCCAGCTGTGCCACCGTCTTCGTGAGGCTCTCGACTTTTTTCTGGAGGCTAACGATGTCATCTGTGCAGGTAGAGACTGACTTCTCCACCTCTGCTACCGTTAGCTTTAGCCCCGTGAAGTTCTCCTGCACTGCAGCTAGCCCCGATGATAGCTCCTTTTTGAAGGCGGACAGCTCGGCGTTGATCGACGAGAGACTTTCACCCAGAGCGGCTTGGAATTCTGCTTTAATTATAGCAGTAAAGTCCTCTCGGAGAGCCACCAGCAGCTCCTGTTTGAGGCTGCCGACGTCACAAACTGTAGCGGCAGCTGCTGCTTTAGACGGAGGAGGTGACCCAGGACAGCTCGAGGTTCCGCCACGAGTAGCAGGCCACAGGTGAGCTTCGATCGAACTTACTCCTTTAGGTCCTTTAGCAGGCTTTGGTGGCATTTTGGCGATGAACAGGAGATATGCGTTGAATGTGTAAGTTGTCTATTGTTTGCGGTCAAAATCGGAAGAAAGTGCCAGGCATTAGTTGGAAAACAGGCCAGTTCCGCAGGAGCGCACCTGAACACAACTTATCCCACCGCCATTCAGCCGGAAGTCTTCTTCAACATTGTTTTCTACCTGTAAAGGGCAAATCTGCAATGGAAATTAGATTTTCTACAGAGCCTTGCCCTATCTGTACCATTTTGTATCTATCCATCCATCCATCCCTTATCTTCCGCTTGTTCCAAAGTCGGGTCGCGGGTGTAGGGATGGCACCATTTAGTGGGCATCACTTGTCTGTGCATCCTTGTGTTTCAATTATTTAGATTGATTTCCTCTTTGTGTTCCCAGGTGTTTGTAATCACGTCCTGTCTTGTCTGTGTATATATAGTTTGTCTGTGAGTCTTGTCCTTTGTCATGTCGTCATTGGGTATATCCTGTCTGATCCTGCCAGTCTGTCCTATTTCCTGTTCTCTGGTTTTGTGAGTTTGCTGCCCTGTCAGCCTTTTTATTTATTATTATTATTATTATTTAACAGTATTTATTTTTATAATCTTCAAGTCCTGACTGTTGCCTGCAAAACTGGGTTCTGTCCCGCCTTGTCCTACCTAAAACCCTGACTGTACAACACAACCAAAACCATGAACCCAACAGGCAAGCCGTTTTTGTCTAGACTCTCTTATGAGGATTATTCTCACCTCTGTGACACCATCCAGAGATATATGAACTCGGCCACCTCTTACAATCTGTTGGAAAGGTGGGAGGCCACTAAAGGCATGTGGGACGAATATGTTCGTCTCCTAGGACCGATTGACTCTCCTGGTATTGAGGACATTTTGGACGAAGTGCTGGAATATAAGCGTTGGTTGGAGCCACTCATCCAACTCCATGCCACCAGTCCTAGTCCTCCACCAGAACCAGACTCCCCATTTTTTTAAACCTGTCCCACTCTCCCCAATCCTCGCAGCTGTAGCCCCTGTGGTCGCCCCCCGGCCTACCACAGTCCCTGTAGTTTTTCTACCTCCTACAACCTCTGCTTGTTTTACACAGTACGAGGATCCAGTCAGTCTAGTCTGTCCAGCCTCCACCAACCCAGAACCTACAAGTTGCTCAGAACCTGCAGAAATACCAGATGCTGCAACCAGTCCTCAGCCTGCTAAGGGGTCCACACCTCAGCCTCCGGGTCCTGACACCCTAGCAGCAGCTCTGAACTCTGAAGGCTCTGGTAGAGCTCAGCGTCCTGCCTGTACGCCACTCTACGCGTGCATTCTGTGCGCACGCGTTCGCCGGCACAGCTCTGCTTTCAGTTCTCATGTTAAATGCTCGCGTTTTCGCTCCAAATTCTTGTTGTAATTTGAGCCGCTGCGTGCAAAGGGGACAAACTGAGGTCACTGATTGGTCACTTGCTGAGACGCCTACTGAAATGATTGACAACTCGAGTGGGACAACCAGCTGGCTTCAGCTGCACCCGAGCTGCGGTCGCTTGGCTGCAGCCGCTACGGTCTTTCTAACTTTATGTTACTAAAAACATCTAAAAAATATAAATAAAAACAGGGAGCGCTTTTCCTGCAGCCCACAGTAAATATTTAAAACCTTGCGCTGCAAGGTAGGACATGAATTCATTGATTTCAGTCATGGAGTGAACGGAGGATGAAGCTTTTACTTGACTTTTGGCAAAAAAACAAAACAAAAGTCCTGATCAGCGATGAAGAAGGGGAATTTAATTCATTTGTGTAACATACAAAACAGTCCGGCCCCGGCCAATTTATGGTGAGATAACGCGCATCGCGTACGCGGTCGTAAAAATTGAGCTTTGCAAGTTTGTGCCCTGAGGGGCTATGCTTGTGCCTCTGCGTACGTACGTCGTAGTACTGCTTGTACACGCAGCTCTACCGGGGGCTTCATCCAGCTCCTCTGGTCTCGCTCCCTGATCCAGCTCCTCTGGTCTTGCCGCCTGCAGACCCCGACTCGCCGGACACTTTGCCTGACGACTCCTCGTCGGACTCGACACATGCAGAACCCGACTCGCCTGATGACTCTTTGCCTGATGACTCTTCGCCTGACGACTCCTCGCCTGACGCCTCCTTGCCTGATGACTCGCCGCTAGCAGACCACACACAAGACTTGCCGCCTGACGACTCCCCGCCTGTAGGCCGGACAACTCTTTGCCTGACATCTCCTCGCTTACAGACCGCACATCGGATGACTCTTCGCCTGAAGCCTCCTCACCTGACGACTCGTCGCCAGCAAACCGCATGCCAGACTCGCCGCCTGACGACTCCCCGCCTGCAGACCGCATGCCGGACTCTTTGTCTGATGGCTCTTCGCCTGAGGCCTCCTCGCTGCCAGCGGACTACATGTCGGACTCGCTGCTTGACGACTACCCGCTTGCAGACCGCACGCCTGACTCTTTGCCTGACATCTCTTAGACTGATGACTCTTCACCTGACACCGCCTGACAACTCCTCACCTGCAGACCACACACCGGACTCGCCGCCAGTGGACCGTACGCCGGACCCGCCGCCTACAGAACCGGACTCACCTGACAACTCTTCACCTGACACTTCACCTGATGACTCCTCGCCTGCAGACCACTTGCCTCCGGACGACTCCTTTTCTGTGGACCACGTGTCGGACTCGCCGTCTGCTGACTCCTCACCTGCAGACCACACGCTGGACTCGCCGCCTGATGACTCCTCGCCTGCAGATCGTATGCCAGACTTGTTGCCTGCTGACTCCTTGCCTGACTACACCTCGCCTGTGACCTCCATCGAACGGCCTCCCGGCCGATCAACCAATGTGCTCCAGCCTGATGGACAGCCTCCCGGCCACCCGCCCACCCTACCTCAGCCTAATGGATGGTGTCCCGGCCGTCAGCCCGACCAGCCCCTGCCTGATGGATGTCTTCCTGGCTGCCATACAACGTGCTTCTGTTTGATAGACGGCCTCCCACCTGACCAGCCTCAGCCTGATGGACAGCCTCCCGACCAACCAGCCTTAGCCTTATGGACAACCTCCCGGCCGACCAGCCTCAGCCTGATGGACAACCTCCCGGCCACCCACCGACATGCTCCTGCCTGATGGACAGCCTACCGGCCGCCCGACCAGCCTAAGCTTTATGAACAGCCTCCCGGCTACCTGCCCGACTAGCTTCTGCTTGATGGACGGCCTCCCGCCCGACCAGCTTCTGCCTGACGGACGGCCTACCGGTCGACCACCCTACTAGCTTCTGCCTGATAGACTGTCCACTGACCGCCCAGACATTTTATGTGTAGTTGTGTTTAGTTTGTATTCTGGTGTTTTTGTCCTTGTGTGTCTTTGTTTGGGCCCACCATCCTTGCAGTTCCTCTTTCTGCCCATCCTAATCTTTTGGGGGGGTTCTTGGGGACGCTAGGGGGCGTCTTTGAGAGGGTACTGTAAGGGTGGCACCTAGGGATGGGAACCGAGAACCGGTTCTGTTAGAGAACCGGTTCTTAATAGTCCAATTCCATGGAATTGTAGGATGCTTGTCTTAACGATTCAGCTTATCGGTTCTGCAGACTCATGGTGGTGACGTATTTAAGTGCTGACATCACAGACATGCGCCGTGCCCGAGTGGTGGTAGCGTGGTAGTGTCAATATATGATATCTATGGTGTTCAAAATGGCATCGCGGAGGAAGCGCTCAAGC
>JBBPBX010084007.1:0-15399 GCA_038048925.1 Garcialebias charrua
AACTGGCATACTGTATATGCATGTTCCTCGTATGAACTTAATTAATTCCACTGTCTTTGTTTAATTTGAAATATTCTTTATCTCAGAGACTAGAAAACCTAAGAATATATTTTCCATCAGATAAATGACAATGATTTTTAAACAGCTTTGGCTTTGGAACTTTGTTGAACCAAAGAACACCACAAAAAGTTTGAATCTGCTTTAAAGGTACACAAGGCTTATTTGGACCCTTTAGACTACAATAATACTGTACACACATTGCTTCTTTGTTTACCATTTTTGGTAAACCTCACCTGTATAATGGTAGCAATAGTTAAACTTGTGCAGGATGTAGAAATGACTCAGTAGTTGTTTCCAACCTGTGCATCAACATCTAATTTTCTCCTTTAGTTATACCATGAAACACAAACAAACCTGATATTCTTTTGTATACGGTATATCAAAATTAACCATGACCACTATTTAAAAACATCCAACTTTACTCCTTAAATTAACAGTTAATCTCAGATGTTTCTATAATAAGGACTTCTACAAAAATATGATAAAATTATAGATTTGAAAATAATTCATTTTAAATGTGTGCACATTATGACCATAATCATTTGCCACGATTCAAATTCTAAAGCTTGCAACACTCTGTAAATGTTAATACATCCAGCATGTCCTTGTTGTTTTGTGTTAGCCTGTCTGTTGTAGCTTTAGTAACACTTTCTCATGTTCTCTAGTTTGTTCTGCACAAAATAAAGGTTAAACTTTGACCACTTTGTATTTAGTCACACACAATTTTACCAATGACCACACACACACAGAAGCTCGGTAACATGCCACACACAAATTCAGAGGTAACTGAAACCTGACAGTAGACACCACAGTTTCAGTTTACAAGAAAAGGGGGAGCTGAACAGAAATGAGATCATCCTCATCTTGTGATGTGATTGATCTGAGCGGCCTGCGTATTTTAGCTGCCAACTAAAGGGAGGATGCAAAAAAAAAAAAAGCTATTATTATTTGTTTTTTGTCTTGTTTTTTTTGTAGGAGACCAAAATGTTCATCTCCAATGGGAGGATCGTGGAGTACTTGGTGAAAGTTTACAGCGGAAACCTGAGGGTCAGCATGAATGTCAGTGCTGATGTTAACAGCTGTTCAGTCCCATTCTGTGTAGACTGTGAAGTGACGGTGCAGGCATCTAACTCCAAGGGATACTCACCTCCTGCTAAAATAACAACCCAACAAAAGAAAGGTCTGACAAATTGACTAATCTTTCACGCAAATTTGCTCACTTTGGTGACCCCTGAAGTTGGGAGAAGCCAAAAAAACTTATACTGTATACAGTATATGTGTGTGTACTTTTCTTTTTTTACAGCCAAGTCTCTTTTTAATGTGGAAGCAAGAGTAATCAACTCCACTGTCTCCATCTCCTGGAGTAAACCTGAAACAGCAGTCAATGCATATGTGGTGGAGTGGTTCCCAGAGGGTCTCATGTTGGAGGAGCTCAGATGGGTCAGGCTCGACCAAAACCATACCCGTACGGTCCTCACAGGTGAGACTATAGAGTCCAGACCTGAAGATGATGAAAGTAATCACTTCTGTGACATGCCAATGTTCTAATTGTAATGCAGGTATGATGTCATCAGAGTGCTACGAAGGAGCAGTGTACGCCTTCTCCAACATGAGATTGATAGGCAGAAGCAAATTTACACCAGTTGCCACTTTAGAGTCAGGTATGGAGTTAAGTTTTCCATCTAGTGTCAGGGTGTAATGCAATCTAGTGATTCTGATTTCAAGGAGTACATTTGTTGCATTAACCATGTTTCACTGTCCTGCAGTTCCAGAAATTGGTCCATCAGTGAAAGAAAATGTGAAAGGAGACAAAGTGATAATTGCTTGGAGGGAGCTTTCCAGGGCCCAGCGCAGGGGCTGCATCACCTGCTACACCATCTACCTGGAGAGCCACGAGAACAAGCAAACACACCTGAAGATTGGTATGAGCAAATCTTATCTATGTTGTTACAGACTGGACAAATTATATAGGAACACCTTATTTAGGACCCAAAAAGTTTTTTTTTTTTTCAAAGTTTTGTACATTAAAAAAAAATTGTCTGAATAAAAGTAATATGCCTTGAAGAAATGCATATCAACATGTCAAGGCACTTGACATGCCTACTTTTTTCAAACAAAGATCCACACAATTTGCCACTGAACGGACTATGTGTGTGTGTGTGTGTGTGTGTGTGTGTGTGTGTGTGTGTGTGTGTGTGTGCGTGTGTGTGTGTGTGTGTGTGTGTGTGTGTGTGTGTGTGTGTGTGTGTGTATGTGTGTGTAACCTTTAGCTATCAGCATACCGAATATTAGCTTAATATCTGTGAGTTAATAGATTTATAGTTATTTCTGTGTATTTATTTTTTATTTAACCTTTATTTATACAGGTAGTCTCAATGAGTCACAAGGACTTGTTTTCAAGAGAGATCTGTTTTAAGCAGATAACATACTGTACAGAGTACAGACAACAATTTACAACAATAAAAAAACTATTAAAATAAAAAGTGTTGTAAAAATACTAACTGTTAACAGCATGGTCCTATTAGCAGAGTGGTTCTGTTAGCAGTGAGCTTTCTCATAGCAGCATGGTCCGTGGTTCTATTAGCAGTGCGGTCCTGTTATCAGAATGTGGTTCTATTAGCAGTGTGGTTCTGTTCTGGTTCTGGGCTGCCACCTTACCGTGGTGGAGGGGTTTGAGTGTCCCAATGATCCTAGGAGCTACGCTGTCAGGGACTTCATGCCCCTAGTAGGGTCACCCAAGTCAGACAGGTCCTAGGTAAGTGAGGGACCAGACAAAGTGCACACCCCTTATGATTAATAAAATAAATGGAGTCAATGTTCCCTCGCCCGGACGTGGGTCACCAGGGCCCCACTCTGGAGCTGGGCCCGGAGGTGGGGCAAGCTGGCGAGTGCCTGGTGGCCGGGCTTTTACCCATGGAGCCCGGCCGGGCACAGCCCGAAGAGGAGATGTGGGTCCCCCTTCCCATGGGCTCACCACCTGTGGGAGGGGCCAAAGGGGTCGGTGCAATGTGGGATGGGTGGTGGCCGAGGGCGGGGACCCTGGCGGTCTGATCCTCGGCTACAGAAGCTGGCCATTGGTCGGGGAGGAGGTCCTGCCCCAAGTGGAGGAGTTTAACGAATGAGGGAAAACTGGAGCGTGAGATCGATAGGCGGATAGGTGCAGCATCCGCAGTGAAGCGGGCGCTGTACCGGTCTGTCGTGGTGAAGAGAGAGCTGAGTCAAAAGGCAAAGCTCTCAATTTACCGATCGATCTACGTTCCCACCCTCATCTATGGTCATGAGCTTTGGGTTATGACCGAAAGAACGAGATCTCGGATACAAGCGGCTGAAATGAGTTTTCTCCGCAGGGTGTCTGGACTCTCCCTTAGAGATAGGGTGAGAAGCTCAGTCATCCGGGAGGGACTCGGAGTAGAGCCGCTGCTTCTCCACATCGAGAGGAGCCAGTTGAGGTGGCTCGGGCATCTGGTTAGGATGCCTCCTGGACGCCTCCCTGGTGAGGTGTTCCGGGCATGTCCCACCGGGAGGAGACCCAGAGGAAGACCCAGGACACGCTGGAGGGACTATGTTTCTCGGCTGGCCTGGGAACGCCTTGGGATTCCCCCAGAGGAGCTGCTCCAAGTGGCTGGGGAGAGGGAAGTCTGGGCCTCCTTACTTAGGCTGCTATACCCGCGACCCGACCCCGGATAAGCGGAAGAGGATGGATGGGTTGATGGATGGATGTTCTATTAACAGTGCAGTCTTGATAGCTGTGTGGTTCTGTTAATAGTGTGGTCTTGTTACCAATGTGGTTCTGTTAGCAGCATGGTCTTGTTAGCATTGTGGTCCTTTTAGCAGTGTGGTCTTGTTCGCAGCAAGGTACTGTTAGCAATGTTGATGTTTTTTTCTTATTATTTTCAAGATGCAATGGACACGGGGATGAAAAGACAAAGAAGAAACAAGCTAGAAAAGTGAGAGAAGGGGTAGAGAAAGAAGGAGATAGGAGTAGATGAGAGAGAGAGGTATGAAGAGAACACAAATTAACCTCATTAAAGTCTGTCTCTAGACCTGCGGGGAAAAAAAGACAAAACCGAGAAACCACAACAACAAAACAACATACAGTACTGTACTGTATACAGTATAATAATACTTATAACATCATTAGAAAGTATTTTATATGGTACATGGTGATACAAGATGTATTTAGTGGCCACCACAAACCAACTGAGTGTGTATATGATAAACACCTGAATCTAAACACCTGTGTGAGCATGCTTGTCACTATAAGATTTCTCCATAAGAATGTTCAATAGTGGATGTGGGGACCCACATACCTGCCCCCATAGGACATGATGGCAACACAGGGAGGACCAGAGCCACAGACACACAGCGGCCCCCCAAGCCCGGAGCCCCGGGAGTCTCCCGACAGGGACAACTGCACCCCACCAGAAAAAAGCAGAGGGAAGCCCCGTGCGATCCCTAGCAACCACAATGCAGAAATCCCAGGAGGCTGCAGCGACGAGCCCACAGGCCCCACCGGCAACCCCCCCAGAGTAGATCTGGCCATTGACACTTAGCCCCGAGCACTGAGGTCACACCACTACCCAACAGAGGCCCGACAGAGCCAGGGCACCCATGCCCCAGCAGGCAGCCACCAGGGCGGGCCGACATACACCCAATCACCCAGCCCATGGCCCTCCATGCCCCTAGCCCCGATATGCCCCCACACTAACAACGATGCCCCACGGGACGAAATCAAAAGGGTTCACTCACCTCCACTACGTGTTGGAGCCGATCAAAGAAGCCTAGAGAGAATGGTCTGATGTGGAGGTACAGGCTGTCTCAAGACTGATGTAATCCAACAAAAGTTCTTTATACTGTTTAATACTAAGAGTATTTTTATTTTTCCAATTCATGAGTAGATATATATATTTTTTTATTTATTTTTTTATTTAAGTTTATTCATTTTACAAAATGTGATACAACAAATGACAAGCAAATGAAAAGAATAAAAAATATATAAGGTGTAAAATGAAAAGGTATTAGATGAAGAAAATATCTTATTAAATCTGCTCCTATCTATCTAATACAAACTAATTGCTCTCTAATAACAAAATAAGTAAATAACCCGTTTAACCAACAATATATGGATTACTCAGTTACATTCAATCATATTTGTTTAACAATTCAACTTTGACAATTTTCTTAAATACAGAAATTGATTTAGCTTCTTTAAATACTGGCATTAAATTATTCCACAATGTTACGCCTTGTATTACTGTAGTTCTTCCCTTCAAACTTGTTCTGAACTGTGGTTTAACAAACACATCTTTACCCTTAAGATTGTAACAGCTTGTTCTTTTCACAAAAAACCTTTGAATATTTGATGGTAGTATATTATTATGTGCTCTATACATAAGTAACAAAATGTTGTAATCGACCAAATCATAGAATTTCAGTAGCTTCATTTGAGAAAATAATATACCAGAAGGGTGACAATAATGATTTCTGGTTATAATTCTCACAATCTTTTTTTGCATAATAAAAATAGGCATTGTATTGCTTTTGCATGCTTTTCCCCATACACTTACACAATAAATCAAATGTGGCACAATCAATGAATTATATAACAGATACAAAGATTTATCATTTAGTAGATATCGAACCCTATAAAGTACTGCAATTGATTTAGATATTTTTGTTTTAACTAAATTTATATGTTGTTTCCATGATAAATTATCATCAATAATAACACCCAAGAATTTTACCTCATTGACTCTGCGTATTTCTGAATCATCGATAAAAAATGGAATGTCTATTGATTTATTTTTATTGCTAAATATCATGTAGTATGTTTTATCCAAATTTAATGATAATTTGTTGAGTCTAAACCAGTTTTGAATCTTTACAAACTCCTTCATTAATAAATCCATTACTTGTTCAATAGTGTCTCCAGAACAAAAAAAAGTTGTGTCGTCTGCGAACAAAACACATTTGATGACCCCAGACACTTTAACCAGATCGTTAATATATAAAAGGAAAAGTTTCGGACCGAGTATTGATCCCTGTGGAACACCACATGTAACAGTACAGTGATTTGATTTTACGTCATCCAACTGAACATATTGTTTCCTATTTTATACATAAGGCAGTAAAAAGCATATGAATTGACTTTGTCTCCAAGGTGACATCATCTAAGTGTCCCAATAAGAAAACTGACGGAGAGAGTGGAATATTACATCTCAGACACTTTGATAAGTCTTCACATATCCTGCACCAAAACCTCTAAACAGGTGGACAGAACCAAAATGCGTGGATGTAATTGCCAAGAACATTGTCTGTACACTGTGAGCAAGTATTAGATGATGCGAAACCCATCCTGAACATCCATTGACCTGTGTAATGTACTCTATGGAGGATTTTGCATTGTAGTAATTGTAAATTGGAGTTTTTAAATCATCTTAAAAGTTCTTAGACATATCTGAGACCAGAAGTTTTGGTCAAAGTTGACTAACAACAAGTCTATCTCCCATTTTACAATGGGAATAGATATAGGTTCCTCTATTTTAATGAGTGTCCGGTAAACCTTAGATAGTAATTTGGGAGGGTTAAGATTAAATACAGTAATCTGCGTGAATTTGTGGATGAATGCCTCTCTTTTATAAAACCAGTTTGGTCAGGCTGTATTATGAGAGGAGTTACCGTTTCCAATCTTTTTGAGAGGGCTTTACAAATTATTTTAAGATCAACATTGATAAGAGATATGGGACGATATCTGGTAGGTAATACAGGGTCTTTGCCTGGTTTTAACAGGAGACTAATGTTGGCAGAATTTATATTTTTTGGAAGTCGGTTATTTTTCTCAGTTTCCTGCAGCATTTTGTGAGTGGTGCCAGGATATTCCAGAATACTTTGTAGAACTCTGCTGGAAATCCATCTGGACCTGGAGCCTTTTTATTGGACATGCTTTTGAGAGCTTAACAGTTAACGTTGGTTACGTATAGTAACCCCAGATTCTATGAGTATTAGCATAGCCCTTTAGCAGTGGTGGGCAACGCTAATCCAAAAATTAGTTCCGCTATTTCTAAAGCACTAATTAATTTATTTAGGTCCGCAATTTCAAAAGCACTAATGTCTTATGAAAATTAGGGGAAGCTAATTCTAATCCGCTAATTAAATTCAACAATTGGTAGCAGCAAGTTATGCAATATTTGCACTACACTGCCAACTAGCGGTGCATGAACTGTTATACAGTAAGTTGTTTGAGTTTCAGAGTATTTAGTTTGGTTCTCTTCAACAGGTTTGACAAGGACAAAATGTACCCATTCCAAAGTCTGTTAGCTAAACTGCAGACATATTTGGCTGTTTTTTTCTTCTTCTTTTGTTACTTTTAGTACCACTAGATCGCATGTGTCAAACTCAAGGCCCGTGGGCCAAATCCGGCCTACCATAACCGTTTCTGTGGCTCTCTACACCCTAGAACTTCAAGATAACAGTTGTAAGCATGTTGCTCTCAGGTGATGGGTCCCCATCCCTACACTCCCTGGTCTCTCTGTTAATTGTCTTGCTTATCTCCTCCATTTTGTTGTCCAGGTGTTTGTGATTGTCATGCTGTGTGTTCATGTACCTGTATATAAAGTCAGGGATTTTTTAATTGATAAAGCTCTGTATATGTTGTATAACACAATCATTGTTCCACATTTAATCTATTGTATTGAGGTTTGGGGAAAAGCGTGCAAAACAATTACAAAGCCTGTTTTTATTTTACAAAAGAGAGCTGTAAGAGTAATCACCAGAAAACATTTCAGTCACCCATCAAACACCTTGTTTCTTCAGCTAAATTTATTGAAATTCCAGGAATTGGTAGAATATAGTATTTTATCAGTTATGTATAGGGCTCATAATAACACATTACCTTTAAATATCCAAAGAAATTTAGACAAAGTTATTACAATCTTAAAGGGACAGATATTCATCAAACCACAATTCAGAACCAGCTTAAAGGGACGGTCTACCTCAATTCAGGGAGTTGGATTGTGGAATGTTCTGGAGAGTGATGTTAAAAATGCAAATTCAATTCATTCATTCATTCAACCTTTATTTATACAGGCTAGCCTCGTTGAGTCACGGGGACTCATTTACAAGAGGGACCTGTCTCACTCACACCAAACAACCATCCATTCTCACACTCACACCTAGGGTCAATTTAGAGTCACCAATCAGCCTAACAAGCATGTTTTTTGGTCTGTGGGAGGAAACCGGAGTACCCGGAGGAAACCCACGCATGCACGGGGAGAACATGCAAACTCCACCCAGAAAGGCCCCGGACCGGGATTTGAACCGGCAACCTTCTCGCTGAGAGGCAGCAGCTCTACCAGTTGTGCCACCGTGCTGCCCAATGTATACATTTAAGAAAAAGGTCAACAAGGACTTGCTCAAAAACTATATATGATGTAGCTCAGGCCCTGTACACACGTAGCCTGGTGTTTGAAAAACGAATATTTGCACACAAAAAATATCTCTGTCCATACATGTTCAAATATTTAAAATGTTTGTTTACATGTCCCGTTTTTTTCACCACAGAAGTTGTAAAGTTGTAATGAATATGCTGAGCCCATAGGTGGCAGTGTAGTGCTGTCACAACCCTTCACCCATGCAGCCACACTTCCTGTTATTTATTTATTTATTTTCTTTCGTTTGTGTGGACAGACCGTGAGGTTTAACTACTATTAAATACCGTGTTGGAGTACAAAGTTAATAAAACGCAGGAAAATGTCGACTAGGAATCATGTCAGAGCAGGTATGTTGACTTTTTAGTGCTTTTTTTAGAGCATTATGTGACGTGACCGCCGCTCCAGCTGGACCGGCAGACCCGGTTTTGCCGGTCCAGCTGGAGCAGAAAGCTCCGTTCTGAAAGTTCACACGCAGACTCGAAAACGGAGAGTTCTCAAATCTTCACTTTGGCCGGAGTTTTGTTATTATTCGTTTATAGTTACATCAACCGGCGTTCACGTGTGGATGAAAGGCTAAACCGCATGCTAAACTGTTCGGTTTTACTGATAAACGGCTACGTGTGTACAGGGCCCTGTACACACGTAGCCGTTTATCAGTAAAACCGAACAGTTTAGCATGCGGTTTAGCCTTTCATCCACACGTGAACGCCGGTTGATGTAACTATAAACGAATAATAACAAAACTCCGGCCAAAGTGAAGATTTGAGAACTCTCCGTTTTCGAGTCTGCGTGTGAACTTTCAGAACGGAGCTTTCTGCTCCAGCTGGACCGGCAAAACCGGGTCTGCCGGTCCAGCTGGAGCGGCGGTCACGTCACATAATGCTCTAAAAAAAGCACTAAAAAGTCAACATACCTGCTCTGACATGATTCCTAGTCGACATTTTCCTGCGTTTTATTAACTTTGTACTCCAACACGGTATTTAATAGTAGTTAAACCTCACGGTCTGTCCACACAAACGAAAGAAAATAAATAAATAAATAACAGGAAGTGTGGCTGCATGGGTGAAGGGTTGTGACAGCACTACACTGCCACCTATGGGCTCAGCATATTCATTACAACTTTACAACTTCTGTGGTGAAAAAAACGGGACATGTAAACAAACATTTTAAATATTTGAACATGTATGGACAGAGATATTTTTTGTGTGCAAATATTCGTTTTTCAAACACCAGGCTACGTGTGTACAGGGCCTTAGTGTGTTTGTGTATTACAGTTAGAAAAATTAAGTAGATTTATTCATTTTGTGATGTAGTTTGAAGGTTATCATTGGTTGAACAAACTGTGAAATAAGGGGCAGATATAATAAGATTTCATCTTCTTTCTGCTCCTTTCATTTTATCCTACTTGTATTCTTGTATCTGATGAAACTGTTTTGTATTGTTCTTTTAAAATGAATGAATAAACATCAAATCAAATCAAATCAACGGCCCAGTCAGAGTCCAGAACCTGAACCTGAAGGTGGGACCTTCAGAGAGCTGAGCAGAAACCTCAAAGAACTGAAGCAACAATGGAAAGAAGAGTGGGTCAGAACTCCTCCAGAACCAGGAGAGAGAGAGACTGATGAAGTCCTGCAGACTGATGAAGTCCTGCAGACTGATGAAGTCCTGCAGACTGATGAAGTCAGAGAACCACAGAGGGTTCTGCTGCTGAAGGAGGTTCTGTTGGGTCAGAGGCACAAGCTGAGGTTAAATTTTAATGATTTTAGAACTTGTTAAAGATCATCCATCCATCCAGCTAACTGTCTATCCATCCATCCATTCAGCTAAAAGTCTATTCATCCTTGTATCTGATGAAACTGTTTTGTATTGTTCTTTTAAAATGAATGAATGAACATCAAATCAAATCAAAAATAAGTCTGTATCTCTGTGTTTATCATTGTCCTGGCATTGTCTCCTGTTGCCTCTGTCTCCTGAGTTCCTTGTGATTCCCTGAGTATGTAAGTTTGCTGCCCTGTCTATTTTATGTTCTTAATTTCTGTGGCCGTCGCGGACGCCATTTTGAAGAGTCCTAATGGTGAACTACTTTTTTTAAATCCAGCAGATTTGACCATTTCGTGAAACTCTCAAGCTCAGAAAAACTTGTGCTATAACGTCAGCTATGAAATATATTTTTTCTCAGCAAAGAAACAATTGTTTTACCGTGTTTTCTTGTAAAATCCTGGCTTCTTTGGCCGTCGCGGACGCCATTTTGAAGAGTGCTAATGTGGCAAACTTTTTTTTAAATCCAGACGCGTCACGTAGGCCGCTGAGAAACATCCACAAGTTCAGTTCACCCTCCATGTTAAAAAGTCTTCGTCTGACTCTTCGAAAACAAGCAATAAGGCTCCAGAGTAACACACTGGCTGCTAACTGCTATAGAGAGAGCACACACCAAGAGACTGAGGGGGACGCTTTTTTGTCACGGACCACATCCGGCGCTGCTCGTAAATACGTTATTTCGTTTTTACTGATAGATAATTAGTTATTAGCGGTACTGCATTTTAAATAAAAATAGCACAAATCCGCTTATGAATTATAAAACTTAGTCAATCCGCTGTAAAGCTAACAGATTATTTAACTACGCTAAAAGCGGATTAGCGCAATAGCGCTACCTAGCGGTGGGAGGCCCACCACTGCCCTTTAGCTAACGCATATTGAATAATCTCTAGCGCGTCAGCGTCCCACTGAAAACCTTTAGTCCACTCCCACCTACTACGTGGACCCGCCCCGTGTCAATATATTCCGCTGACACGGAAGCCATTTCCTCCCAAATAGCTAATCATTCAGCCATTCAGGAGCCAGTGAGGCCCACGAAGCTAAAGGGTTACGCTAATACTCATAGAATCTGGGGTAATGATATGTAACCAATGTTCTATTTTGTATTAGCTCCACCCTTTAGCTAATGCTTATTGGATAAAGGGTGACGCAGGATATGGTCGATGCCTCACTGGGTCCACACACCTGCATGAAGCACATGCTCACCCAGTCACAACACATCCTTCCCCGTGCGTAATACGCACGACATGCGTCACTGCGCACTGGAGAAGGGCACTTGGTAGATTGGAGGATGAGCCTGCAGGCCTGTGGTGCGGCTTACAAACATAATCCAGCTGCCGAAGCAGCCTGGAAAAATATATGTTTTTTATATTGTTTTGTTTTGTTTTTTATTTTTTATTTGCAACAACGCCAGAGGGTGTAACAGACTCTGACGGGCGACCCTCAGTGGGCCAAAAACACTTCATGAAGGAGCACAACAACTCATCTAGGACTCTGAGAACCGAGTGAGTCATAGAAAATTCAGACACATCACGCAGATAGAAACGTATAAAAGAGCAAGGTGTGGCCCACGCCGCAGCTGTACAAATGTCACTAACCGTCATCCCACCATGCAGCGCTGTGGAGGACACGATCACCGCGTGGAGTGTACACGCAGGGTTTCTGGAGGGTCCTCCCCAGCAGCTCTGTAGGCCTCTGATATGGCCTCACACAACCAGTGAGAGAGGCGCTGGGACGACAAAGTGCGTCCAACGGAGCTGTCCCTGTAGTGAACAAACAAGTTTTGAGAATGACGTAAACTGGCTGTGCGCTTAACATAGCATTTGAGCGCGTGGACTGTGTACAACAAGTGAGACGTGGCTTCTTCCTCCGACAAATGTGGGGGAAGATTAAACCCATTTAGTGTGATTGTCCGTGATTTAAAAGAGCTGTTTATGCACTTTGGCATATAGGTTGGGTTGGGTCTTAAAGTTGCAAAGCTTCCATCAGGTTGAATCTTTAAACATGAAGAAGCCACAGAGAGTGCACATAAATCACTCACTCTCTTTGCTGATGTGAGTGCCAACAACAGTGCGGTTTTGAGAGACAGGAACTTTATCTGCACTTCACTTAAAGGTTCAAAGGGGGCTTTAAGTAACGCGCATAAAACCAAGGTTAGGTCCCACTGAGGAGCGAGGGCGCGCGCCACGGGTCTGCGCCAACGCATGCCTTTTAAGAAACGCTTCATCAAAGGGTGATTAAACAACGTCCTGTCACCAAATCCTTCATGACATGAGGAAATAGCTGCAGCGTAAACCTTAATGGTGCTGAAGGCTAAATTCCTGTCCATCAGCAGCTGCAGAAATGACAATACGCAGCCAATCTCACATGATGTGGCGTCAACATCTTTTTCAGTGCACCAACGCTGAAAAGATGCCCACTTAGACGCATAAAGTGTCATTGTAGACGCGGCTCGTGCATCCTGGATTGTCTGGGTAACAGCTGGAGAGAGGCCCAAACGCGCTAAACGGTTCCATTCAGCATCCAGGCCCAAAGGGGCTGGCCTATCTCCGGAAATTGCATGATCGACCCTCCTGCTTGGAGGAGCATGTCCCTCCTCCATGGGAGCTGCAGAGGTTGGTCCGCCACCAGCCGTTGCAGGTTCGGAAACCATGGTGTGTTTTTGCGCTCTGGAGCTATGAGGATGACTGACAGTTTCTCCCTCTGGATTCGCTCCAGCACCCACGGGATAAGAGGGACCGGCGGGAAAGCATATAACAGCTTCTCTGGCCATCAGCTGTGCACAAAAGCGTCTACTCCCAGGGGAGGATTGTCTCGTGGGCTCAGAGAGAACCATAGTGGACATTGTGCATTTTCTCGTGACGCTAAAAGGTCTATCACCGCACGTCCGAATCTGTTCCCGATCTGAGCTATTATGTCGGGATGGAGAGCCCAATCTCCATGACACGGCCTGCCCCTCGACATGATGTCCGCCCCTACGTTTAGACTCTGGGAATGTACACCACTCTCAAAGAGAGCAGGTGTTGATGAGCCCAGAGCAGAAGCCGTCTGTCCACGTAGTAGTTGGGCTGAGCGAGCACCGTCCTGAAGATTTATGTACGATGCTGTCACCTTGTTGTCGGTGTGTATCAGTGCATGCTGATTTTGAAGCAGAGGGGCTAAATGCTGCACGACTTTTAGCACAGTCATCAGTTCCAGCACGTTTATATGGAGACGAGTGTGATCTGGCCACCTCGGTCCAACCGTGTGAGATAGACACGTGCCACCCCAGTACATCAGAGAAGCGTCCGTGAACCTAGGGACGTGTGACGTAGGCCTGATCATGGAGACTCCCTCCGTCAGCGTGAGGGGGTTCCCCCAGTGACGTAGATCGGTTCCCACGGAGGGGGGGACCTGAATCATCCGTTTTTAATGATGCACAAGATCTATGCGCAGACATGCAAACCAATGCTGCAGAGATATCATATGAAGCAGACCGAGATTGACAACAACATGGGCGGCCACTATCGTGCCGAGGAGACGCATAATGGTCACCACTGTCACTACCCTTCTGGGTTTGACGCGGGTCAGCTGAGTTGTCAGATCGAGAGCTCTCTGCTCTGACAAGCACGCTCTCATCGTGCCTGAATTCAGCTCCACTCCCAGATAAACAATAGTCTGAGCTGGGAGGGCGGAGCTCTTCTCCTAGTTCACTGAAAGCCCCAGGATTAACAGATGTTCTGCTAGAGCCTTGGTCTGAATTGCAGCCTCCTCTCTGGACTTGGTCAGCAGCAACAGATCGTCCAGATAAAATAATATTCTCATCCCAACCATGCGTAACGGCTGGATGACGGTCTCCACGCACCTCGAGAAAGTCCTGGGCGCGAGGGAATAGCCAAAAGGGAGCCTGTTGAACTCGAACTGGGTCCCTTGGAAGGAAAAACTTAGGAACTTCCTGTGTTGTGGGATGATGTTGATGTGCCAGTAAGCGTCTCGCAGGTCGAGGGATGTAAACCAATATCCCTGTTGGATGTTTCTCAACAGCTGTTTTATTGTCAGCATGTAAAACCCTCTCTCCACAATCGATTTGTTGAAGATGGACAAGTCGAGAATTGGCCGTAATCCCCCTTTTTTGTTTGGGATGAGAAAATAACAGGAGTAAAAACCTGCGTTTTCCTCCCCATCCGTCACCCTGGAGACCCCTCCCTTTGTCAGCAGTTACTGAATCTCTGACAGCAGGGAAGAGCTTTGCTCTGGGTCTAACAGCACCGTTTTCAAAATCCCTCTGAATGAGGATGGTTTTGCTGCAAATTGAAGCGCATAACCTTTGCGTATGAGCGCATCCATCCATTTGTCCATAACGCACATTTTCTGCCATTGCGCATACCGTTCGGACAACGGTCGTGTGTGCTCGTGACGCGCCGTGCTCGTCATGAGTGTTAGCCACTCCAAGAGCCCTTCCTCCATCACATGAGTGACCCATAGGGGCCCCGCCCGAAAAGGGCTGGGTGGCCACTTCACTGTTGTGTTCCACCCGTGCGTTCGATGTTAGACAATAATTTCTGAGGCGAATTTTGCCGCATGCCGTGTTTTGCCTAAGCGGTGGCTCGTGTTTTGCTGCCGCTTCAGCGCCGCGCTTTGTCAAAGTCAAAGTCAAAGTCAACTTTATTGTCAGAACTGCAATATGTACAGGACATACACAGGACCGAAATTGCGTTTCTCTCAGTCCCTCGGTGCAACAGTAACCATCTAAACACTAAACACTAAAACATTTAATAAACATAAGCATAAAATAGTAAAAAAAAGTGTAACACTGTCCTGAGTTTTTTCATAATAGTATAAAAGTATGAAAATTTACACCAACACTGAAACACCAAACACCCCTAAAACACCAAACACCCAATGAACATAAGCATAAAATGAAATAATAAAAGTGTAATACTGTCCTGAGTTTTTGCATAGTAGTATAAAAAGTATAAAAACGTATATCTATAAAATAAACTGAAGTTTCTAGCGTTGACATTTGCAAAGAGTGGCACAGCAGCATATAAGTTAATGTACACAGTATATGTATGAGGTAGTTGATGTTGGTATAGAGGCAAAGTGGCATATGAAG
>JBBPBX010084009.1:0-15399 GCA_038048925.1 Garcialebias charrua
ATGGAGTTAATATGTTAACTTAGGTTCGGGAGCAGGGCCACGCCCAAATCATGCCTCCAATTATCCCATGCAGCTATTTATACCTCGTTCACCCTTTCATCTCATCTCAGTTCGATTACTTCTGTTGACCCCAATTCCCCCCTCTCCCTTTTTTTTTCCTCTTACGCTCTTCGTTCATAACCATGCTTTGCTTTCTCTCGCTCAGGTTCCTTCTGGGGGGGGGGGTTCTTCGTTCAGGCTCGGGAAGGAAAACAAGCAATGTTCCCGAAGGCAAAACCCCACGCAAGTCTTCTCATCCCAAGCCCTCCAGCACTCTCCTCGGACAACATCCTTCTGCTCCACTCATCCCTTCATCCCCTCATCCTTGCATCCCTCACCCCTCCATCCCTTCATCCCTACTTCCCCTCATCCCTACATCCCTTCATCCCTTCATCCTTACTTCCATCTTCCCTTCATTTACTCATCATCCCTTCATCCCCTCATCCTTCCATCCTTACGTACCATCTTCTCATCTTACATTCCCTTTCTTCCCTCATCCCTACAACCCTTCATCCCTCATCCCTACAACCCCTCATCCCTTACATCCTCCATCCCTAATCCTCTCATCAATAAAGAAACTTAAACTTATATATTTGTGGCGTGGTTCCTTGCTAATGAAGTGAATCTAAGAGAAGGGGGGTCATGCAGCAACACAGTGACCCTCAGCACACACGTGGTTCTACCAAAGAATGGTTCAAGAAGAATAAAGTTCATGTTTTGGAATGGCCAAGTCAAAGTCCTGATCTTAATCCAATCCAGATGTTGTAGAAGGGCCTGAAGCAGCAGTTGATGCGAGGAAACCACCAACATCCAGAGTTGAAGCTGCTCTGTACAAAAGAATGGGCTAAAACTCCTCCAAGGTCTGCAGCACTGATCAACAGTTACTGGAAATGTTTAGCTGCAGTTATTACTGCACGGGGGTGTCACACCAGAAAGCAAAGGTTCACAAACTTTTACCACTTACAAATATGTAACATTGGATAATTTTCCTCAATAAATAAATGACCAGGTAGTAAAATCTAACCTTAAACTTGATGTTTTAGGTTAGATTTCTGTAAAAACAGAAAATTATGAAGAGTTCACAAACTTTCAAGCACCGTTGCATGTTGCTTTTAATTCTCGGGATATATTTGTACATTACTTTGTTTTTGAACGAATGAATGAGTAATAAATCTTAATTTGTGTTTCTGCTCCCAGACTCTGACAGATACTGCACTCTCCACTGCACTGGATACATGCGGAGCTGTCCGAGCAGCCAGCTGGACCCGGAGGGCGATGCTGGGGATAAGGAAACCTCCAGCCTGAACTGCCTGGTGACCATGTGCCGCCTCCACCCTCACGTTTCCCACCAACCCCCCAGAGACGTCCACATCAAAGCCAATGAGTTTGTTACTCGCTGTGCAATCGACGGCAAGTTCACTTTTGTAGATCAACAGTGAGTTTCCAGTTTCTCAGTCCGTCCGTCTGCGTTGGCTCTTGGGTTGATGGTGGCTTTGCTCTGAATACACGGTTCAGCTGAGAAAGGAATGGCAGAGGCGTGTCGGGGTCAAGAGGACTTGACTTTCTTTATAGTCAAATCAGCCGTCAGTAGAGATAATCCTTTCTGTCTTTGCCATCTTTTCTCAGAAGAAGCTGTGCATCTCGATGGCATCCCGTGAGAATCTCTTCTCAGTCTTTGGGAAGTAAATACACAACACCAGTACTGAAGCGAGTCAGTTTGTCAAATGGGTCTTATGTGTTGATACATGAGAGGCTTTGGAAAAGTTCTCACAGTTCTGAGAAGTGTAAAAGAGATCAATAAAAGCCAGAGAAGCTAAAGTTTGTCTTTACCCGTTCTGTTCCCAGAGCCACGACTGTAATCGGTGATTTACCGCAGGAGGTTCTCGGCACCTCGTGTTACGAGTACTTCCACCAGGACGACCTGCAGCATCTCACAGGGAAACACAGGCAAGGTGATGGAGCAAAGCCCACTCTGATGGCTCAATGTAACTGAAGAAAGAAACATCTCTTCATGTTAAACAAAAGGAAACCCTGTCTTTTGTGGGGTGCTGTTTGTAAAGTTAACACAGTCAAAAATCAACAGCAATACTTTGGTTTATTTTGCCTTTCATAAGAAAAAAATACTTTTTTAAAGTCGTATTTTCACCATGTTATTCATACATTTATAAATGTCATAGTTCCAAACTAAATATTTAATTTACAAGCTAAATATTTAGTTGATAAACTACATACTTAACTTGCAAGTTAAATGTTTGTAAACTAAATATTTAGGTGTAAATTAAATATTTAATTATCAATCTAAATATTTATTTTCCGAACTAAACATTTAATTTCTAAGTTAAACATTTAGTTCCTAAACTAAATATTTAATTTGCTAACGAAATATATAGCTAAAGTCCAAGCTAAATATTTTGTTAATATGCTAATTCTGTGCCAAGAAAAGCGGAAGTGGACTATCAAAGTAAAAGCCGAACCCCTCCGCCCTGAACGTTACGTAACATGGGTTTAACTTGCAAGCTAAATATTTGGCTAGCAAACTAAATATTTAGCTATAGCAAGTTGAATATTTAGGTTTGAGCTAAATATTTTGTTAGCAAATTAAAAAATTATTTTGGAAATTAAATGTTTAGTGTGGAAAATTAATATTTGGGTCTGAGCTAAATTTTTAGTTAGCAAATTACATATTTATTTAGTAAACGAAATGTTTAGTTGGAAAATAAATATTTAGGTCCGAGCTAAATATTTAGTTAGCAAATTAAATATTTAGTTTAGGAATTAATTTAGCTTGTAAATTAAATATTTAGCTTGTAAATTAAATATTTAGTTAGAAACTATGACATTTGTAAATGTATGAATGACATGGTGAAAATATGACTTTGAAAAAGATATATATATATATATATATTTTTTTTTTTTATAATTTAAATACTGCTGTTAATTTTTGACTGTAACTTTGCAAACGGCACCCCATAGCCTTTGCTTTTAAATATTCTGTCCGCTTTGTGTGTCCTGACACACATGTCTAATCTCTGTGCAGTTCTTCGAAGCAAAGAGAAGGTTGAGACGCAGTGCTACAAGTTCAAAACTAAATATGGCTCCTACGTGTCACTTCAGAGCCAGTGGTTTAGTTTCACAAACCCATGGACCAAAGAGGTTGAGTTCATCGTGTCTGTGAACAGGGTGATCTTGTGAGTATGGTTCCATTCTGCAAGATTTGTCACAACATCTCAGTAGCATTACTTATTGTGTGAGTGCTTATAAATCATTGGGGGCTGCCTGAAGGCAGCCACCTATTATTATCCACCTGAAAAGGGGCTTGCTCTTCATCAAACTTTAATGTGGCCTGTACCACAATGTGTACCCCCACAAATGTCGTTTAGAGTTACCATGGCAACGTAATTTGCAAACAAAGACACTATTTTTCTAATTGAAAAAATCAAGTACAATCAACTGACTTGACCACAGGTGGACTCCATTTAAGCTGTGGAAACGTCTCCAGGACGATCAGTGGAAACAGTGCATCTGAGCTCAATTTGGAGTTTCATGGAATACCTGTACTTACATGTATTTTCTTGTGTATAAGTTGCTCCTGAGTACAGTATAAGTCACATCAGTCAAAAAAAGCATAGTGAAGAGGAAAAAACATATGTGAGTTTCTTCGCAATATTAGTCACATTCACACACGTCACCGCTGACCCGTCGCGTGTATTATCCATCCATCCATCCATCTTCTTCCGCTTATCCGGGGTCGGGTCGCGGGGGTAGCAGCCTAAGTAGGGAGGCCCAGACTTCCCTCTCCCCAGCCACTTGGAGCAGCTCCTCCGGGGGAATCCCAAGGCGTTCCCAGGCCAGCCGAGAAACATAGTCCCTCCAGCGCGTCCTGGGTCTTCCTCTGGGTCTCCTCCCGGTGGGACATGCCCGGAACACCTCACCAGGGAGGCGTCCAGGAGGCATCCTAACCAGATGCCCGAGCCACCTCAACTGGCTCCTCTCGTGTATTATGCGTTTATTTAATGGTGAAAACAGCTTAATTTCACCTGGATGGCGCGGCTCCATCTATCCATCGTGGCCAGAGCCACAAGCTCTCCAGCGTTCCTCCGTCTGTAGCAGCTGAGTGAAACGAGCATGCACGGGAGGACTCGCTGTTGCAGTTCTTAAAAATGTAAAGCTTTAAGCCAGTACTGTATATTGTCTTAACCCTCCTGCTGCCCTTAGATCAAAATGACTCAGGCCTTGTGGGTCATTTTGTCCCAAGGGCAGCAGGAGGGTTCATATGGATTTAAAAATGCCGTAAATGGGATACAAATATTACAATTATTTCAATGCACCAACAGCGGGCCTGGTCACACAAAGGATCATGGTGAGGCTGGCAGCTCAAAAGCACTACACGGTAAGCGATCTCTGCAGCGCTTGTAGCCGTTTGTGTTGTCTGTGTGAATTTTTTTTTTTCTGTTTCAGCAGAAGACACAAATCAAATCCCAGAAATCCCTGGCCTGTCCACTGGTGCAGGCACAATGATCTACGCAGGCAGCATCGGGACCCAAATCGCCAACGAGCTCATTGACTCTTACAGGTACATCCCATTGAAATCATCAGCAAACAGAATCTCGTCTTCAAAAGAGAGAGGGTTTATTTCTAGATAGAAAAGACTGGACGTGCCGAATCAGCTCATCCAGCCAGTTCAGAAATGGACTCAACTCCCTGCAGACTGATGCACTCAACAGCCTTGGCACCATTGACATACAGTCTGTTTACACATGCATTCACATAGTAACTGATACTTTTCAGTTGAGAAAACCTAACTAATGTAGGGAGTGCTGGCTGCAACCCAAGATGGCCGCCAATTACCACAGCTGCTGGCCATCTCCCTGATGAGACCTTCAACTATATAAGGCTGCAGTCAAGTTCCACTCCTCGCTGGGGCATTGAGCTACTTATGGTATTTATGCTCCCAGCCTGTTTGTTTCTGTGAGAAAAGTTACTAACCTCGTTCTCTGTGCCTCCAGTTCTCCTGTGTTCTTGGATCCCTTCCTGTTCTGGTACGCCTTGGGTTCAGTGCCTGGTCCTCGTGCCTGATCTACTGCCATTCCTCTGTGAGACTGATTCACCTTCCTCTGGACTCACTTGGATTCACTCTCACGCTCCACTCAAACCATCCAACCTGTAAGAGGAAAAAACAGTACGAGTACTCAAAGGACCTCTCTTGTTTCAACCCATCTGACATCCTGTTTGTTTCCCAGGAGCTCCAGAGGACCACCTGTACATAGTCACCTGCACAATAAACACTGTTGAATTTTTTATCTTGTGGAGTCTTGTCTCGTTCCGGGTCTCGTACCATCTGGGTTTACTGAAATCATTACAGAATGCCCCAGCCACATAAGACCCAGAGCGAGATCAGGAGCGAGCAAGCGTCATCCACTTCACAGGAACAACGAATGGAAAGACTTGAAAACATGTTTGAACGTCTCTCTTTGCAGCAACAAGCCGCTCAGGCCAGCGTACAAGACCTGGGAAACATGGTGTACACGTTGAACCAAAGGCTCTCGACTTCGGATGCCTCTACAGCTCCTCAGGAGTCTGGCGCCGCCGCCTTCGTCCCTGAGAATCATTTCACATCTCAACCAATAGCGGTAAAACCTTCTGAGTTCTTTTCTGGTGATCCTGAGAGTTGTGGAGGATTTTTGCTTCAATGTAAATTGGCATTTAAGGGGGCTCCCCACACATACGCAACCAGCATTTCAAAGATAACTTACCTCGTTAGCCAGCTAAAGGGTGAAGCATTGAGATGGGCCAATTCCTTCCTGTTGTCTCACGATTTGGATTCTGTCCCGTACGATGTCTTTTTACAAGAGTTTTGCAGAATATTCGACCGGCCGATGAAACAACCCAATGCCGTAAAGCGACTACTGGGATTACGTCAGGGTCGACGACCAGTAGCGGAACACGCCCTCGAGTTCCGCGTCATCGCTGCCCAGACCGGTTGGAATGAACTATCGTTACAAGGTACATTTTTAAATTCCTTGTCGGACATTGTGAAGGACCAAATCGCTTGCCGTGATGAACCAGGGAGTCTGGATGAACTCATAAACCTCGCCGTTTGTATCGACGAACGTCTTCGAGAACGCTTCCGGGAGAGAAACTACAATTACCAGAAGCTCCCCACTTCCGGGTTCACGACAGCGGCAGGTGAGCGAAACGCCTACAGACACACTCCAATGAACTACAAACCCCAGAGAGACTTTGTTTCCGAATCTCCTACACCTATCGGTCCAGCCACTCGCCTGCGTGCCCTACCAGAACCCGAACCGATGCAGGTGGGGCGGGCTCATCTATCTCCTGAAGAGAGACAGAGACGAAGGAGCCTAAATTTGTGCAATTATTGTGGAGAGTCTGGTCATTATCTGCACAACTGCCCGTTGCTGGGAAACGAAAGGTCCCACCAGTAAGAAGAAAAATACTGGTGGGAGCTTCAAATCTTTCTGCCACTTGTCGACTCACATTAAAAATGACACTCCAAACCTCTCAAGATCGTCTCCCTGTTACTACACTGGTAGACTCTGGTGCTGAGGAAAATTTGATTAGTATGAATTTAGTTAAGGAATTATCCATTCCCACACAAACAGTTAACCCATTATCTGTAGCAGGTGTCACTGGGGATGTGGTAGGACGGATTAGATGTAAAACTGTGGGTTTGCATTTAATATCTGGAAACCACCATGAAATGACTGATTTTTATGTTATTGAGTCACCAAACGCACCATTGATTTTAGGCTACCCCTGGTTGAAGAAACACAACCCAAACATTAACTGGGAGCTCGGGAGAGTAGAGGGATGGAGTGATTATTGTTTGAAACACTGTTTACGTGCTGCCATCTATGATCTTCCTAAGGCTAATTTCACTGAGGAGGATGTTGACACAACCGGTATTCCCCCTGTTTACCACGACTTGGCTTTTGTGTTCAGTAAGCAAAAAGCTCTGTCTTTGCCCCATCATCGTCCTTACGACTGTTCCATCGACCTCCTTCCTGGGTCCCCACTGCCTTCGAGTCGTTTATACAACCTTTCTGGTCCTGAAAGGGAATCTATGAAAGAGTACATTAAGGACTCCCTTGACTCGGGTATCATACGTCCCTCAACATCACCAGTTGGAGCAGGTTTCTTCTTTGTTAAGAAGAAGGACAACTCTTTGAGACCTTGCATTGATTACAGGGGCTTGAACGCAATCACTGTCAAGAACAAATATCCTCTCCCACTCATAGACTCCATTCATGAACAACTTCAGTCTGCAACCATCTTCACTAAACTGGACTTGCGCAACGCTTACCATCTAGTGCGCATAAAAGAGGGAGATGAGTGGAAGACTGCTTTCAGAACACCACTGGGACATTTTGAATATTTAGTTATGCCTTTTGGTTTAACCAACGCTCCCGCAGTATTTCAGGCTCTGGTCAATGACGTTCTGAGAGACTTCTTAGGTGATTTTGTGTTTGTATACCTGGATGACATTCTCATTTTCTCTCACAGCGAAGAGGAGCACGTAACACAAGTCAGGACTGTATTAAAGAGACTGTATGAAAATCAACTGTTTGTTAAGAGTGAAAAGTGTGACTTTCACGTGTCGTCCGTGTCCTTTTTGGGATTTATTTTTGAAGGTGGCCGATACCGGACTGATCCAGAAAAAACAAGGGCTGTGGTGGAATGGCCCGTTCCCGAAAACAGGAAACAGTTACAACGATTTCTGGGGTTTGCTAACTTCTATCGACGTTTCATTAAGGATTACAGCCGCATCGCTGCACCCCTCTCGCAACTCACCTCCACCAACAGGACTTTTAGATGGACACCTGAGGCAGACGCAGCCTTTGGTAAGCTGAAACACCTTTTTTCATCCACACCTGTTCTCAGTCACCCTGACCCCAACCGTCAATTCATATTGGAGGTGGATGCCTCTGACACTGGTGTAGGTGCAGTGTTGTCCCAAAGATCTCTCACAGATAACAAGGTCCATCCATGTGCCTACTTCTCTCGCCGTCTATCCCCTGCTGAGAGGAATTACGATGTTGGCAACCGCGAACTGTTGGCGGTAAAATTAGCCATGGAGGAATGGAGACATTGGTTGGAGGGCACAGAGACACCTTTTGTTATTTGGACCGATCACAAGAATCTAACTTACCTCAGGGATGCTAAGAGACTGACACCCAGACAGGCACGATGGTCTTTATTTTTCAACCGCTTTAACTACATTCTCACTTTCAGACCGGGTTCAAAGAACATCAAACCAGATGCTCTTTCTCGCCAGTTCTCGCCCACGGATGCTCCGGAAACTGAGGAGAGGATGATTCCTCCTGTTCGCATCGTGGGAGCTTTGACTTTGACTTGGACTATCGAGAAAGAGGTGAAAGAGGCTCAGAGGCTGGAACCTGACCCAGGCACTGGACCCCCTGGAACCCTTTTTGTCCCTGCCTCCGTGAAATCGAAGGTATTAACTTGGCTCCACACAAATAAACTCTCTTGTCACCCTGGTATAGCCCGCATGTTATCTCTAGCCAAGCAACACTTCTGGTGGCCGACTATGGCTCAGGACATCAAGGAGTTTGTCACTGCCTGTCAAACATGCGCAAGGAACAAGTCTGGGAACCAACCGCCTGCGGGACTCCTTCAACCTCTGCCCACGCCTGCTCGTCCCTGGTCGCATGTAGCGGTGGACTTTGTCACTGGTCTACCCCCTTCAGACGGCCACACCACCATCCTCACTGTCATCGACAGGTTTTCCAAGGCGGTTCACTTCATTCCGTTACCCAAACTCCCCTCTGCGATGGAGACTGCTCAACTTCTGCTCCAACATGTGTTTAGGGTCCATGGTATACCCTCTGATGTGGTTTCGGATCGTGGTCCTCAGTTCATCTCCCAAGTTTGGCGCAGCTTTTGTCAGTCGCTGGGGGCATCTACCAGCCTAACCTCGGGGTATCATCCCCAATCGAACGGCCAAACGGAGAGATGCAACCAGGAGTTGGAGGCCATGCTTCGGTGTGTGGTGGAGTCCAACCCCTCGGCTTGGAGTCAGCATCTCGTTTGGGTCGAATATGCTCACAACACCCACAAGTCCTCGGCTACAGGTATGTCGCCTTTTGAGGCATCTCTCGGCTATGCTCCTCCTTTGTTTCCCAGCCAGGAGTCCGACATTTCGGTCCCATCTGTGCTCCATCACTTCCGACGATGTCGACGTGTTTGGCGCCAGGCCAGGTCTGCTCTTCTACGCACAACGGCTCAGAATAAACATTTTGCTGATCACCGCCGCTCTTCTGCGCCCCTCTATCAAGTGGGTCAGGAGGTTTGGTTGTCCACTAGAGACATTCATTTGAAGGACGTTCCTCGGAAACTGGCTCCTCGCTTTATTGGCCCCTTTCCCATCATCAAGCTCGTTAACCCGTCTGCGGTCAGACTGCGGCTCCCCAGCTCCATGAGGATCCATCCCACCTTCCACGTCTCACAGATCAAGCCTGTTTCCGTGAGTCCTTTGTGTCCCCCTGACAACCTTCCTCCTCCTGCCCGGATCATCGACAACCATCCTGCTTTTACTGTTCGGTCCATCCTTGACGTACGACGCAGGGGTCGTGGCTTCCAGTACCTGGTGGATTGGGAGGGCTACGGTCCGGAGGAGAGGTCGTGGATTCCTCGGTCGTTCATCCTGGATCCGAGCTTGATCTCCTCGTTCTACAGGGCCCATCCTGAGAAGCGCCTCGGGTCGCCGAGGGGCGACTCTTGAGGGGGGGGTACTGTAGGGAGTGCTACTGGCTGCAACCCAAGATGGCCGCCAATTACCACAGCTGCCGGCTATCTCCCTGATGAGACCTTCACCTATATAAGGCTGCAGTCAAGTTCCACTCCTCGCTGGGGCATTGAGCTACTTATGGTATTTATGCTCCCAGCCTGTTTGTTTCTTTGAGAAAAGTTACTAACCTCGTTCTCTGTGCCTCCAGTTCTCCTGTGTTCTTGGATCCCTTCCTGTTCTGGTACGCCTTGGGTTCAGTGCCTGGTCCTCGTGCCTGATCTACTGCCATTCCTCTGTGAGACTGATTCACCTTCCTCTGGACTCACTTGGATTCACTCTCACGCTCCACTCAAACCATCCAACCTGTAAGAGGAAAAAACAGTACGAGTACTCAAAGGACCTCTCTTGTTTCAACCCATCTGACATCCTGTTTGTTTCCCAGGAGCTCCAGAGGACCACCTGTACATAGTCACCTGCACAATAAACACTGTTGGATTTTTTATCTTGTGGAGTCTTGTCTCGTTCCGGGTCTCGTACCATCTGGATTTACTGAAATCATTACAGAAGCATTCATGTGCAGTTCAGGATGGCAACCTGTAAGAATGTTCCCAAAGGGGGCTACATTCCAAATCCAGCTGGTCTAGAATAAGAAAGAAAGAGAGAAATTTGAAAAGCTGATGAAGCTGAACGAGAACTGTTCAATATCCCTGGAGTCAGAAACGATAGCAGACTCCCATGTGGATTTCAACCCAGACCAATGTATCCTAATTGATTTCCTCCCAAGAGGTTAATTATCCACCCAGACCAATACAAGTTTTCTCAGAGCAACAGATGCTTTAAAAATACATTTCACTACTTTGTATTTTTGTTGTCTAAAAGTAACAAACAGTAGAGCAGTGCTTGTCCATGTGGATTTAACAAAATCTAGAGTTCACCCTGGGCATACTGCATCTCCACATTACAGAAATGAACATTTCAGTAAACATACGTTAAAACATCTGTTACTTGAACACACAATTTAAACGTTGCTGGACTGAAATGTACCCCAGCCAATATTATAGGTTATTACTATTTATTACAATTTTATTTGTCTAAATTTGGTAAAGAGACTGTTATGTTATGTTGATTAGCATGTTTGTCTAGTTCATTAGCATAAAATCTACAAAAAAATGTGTACCAATTTGCAAACAGAAATCAACTTATTGAGTTATTGTGCCAGTGTACCCATTTTTATTTTAGACTGGGTTGACAAATTAAAGAAAAGTCAAGTGTCATGCAGGGCTCAAATTGTTTTTTTATGGATAAAACTCAACATCTTCATCAATCCATTTTCCTACCTTCACACTACAGTAATGGGCACTTCACTGCTGATGTACAAAGTATCATTTGAAAGTAATACTTGACATGAAAATGGTTGTTTAGCATGTGACCAATCAAAGCATACAAGGAAAACCCAACTCAGTTTCATTTATGTATATGGCTTTTTAAGCTCAAAGGCAACCAAAGTGCTGTACATATCACAGACAAAAATAGAGGTTAATGAAATAAGAACATAGAATGTTAAGACTATTCATTCATTCAATCTTTATTTAGGCAGGTTAATCCCATTGAGACTCGATGACATATACAAGAGAGACCTGGTTTCAACAAATAATGATGACAACAGTGGACAACAGTGACAACAATAGACAATCGTAAAAGAGGCATTCAGATTTTTTTTTTTACAAGTTAAAATAAGATGTAAAAAATGTAGCAAAAACAGATAGATTATAAGGTAAATGTAGAAAACTAAAAACAGGAACGTGTCTGCATTGGTTCTTGCCAGGAGTCCAAAATATTCTTAAAACCATTTAGAGAGGTCAAGGTCGAGAGCTTCAGATCTTTTTGTAAGATATTCCAGGAAACAGGAGTGGAGTAGGCAAAGGCCCTTTTCCCTAGTTCAGTCCTCACTGAGGTAACACTGCTGGTAATCAATTGTGATTATCATCATTAAGATATGGCCATGAACAAAATAATATAAATATTAAAATAAAACTTAAAGTAGATGAGTCCTGCCCCAATGCAGTGAGCCTTGCTTTCCTTCTACTTGGTCTCTTGCACATAATACAGTTACCTTCCTTCTCTGCATCATGTTAGCCAGCTCTCTACTTTTGCCTGTCATTGTCCCTACATTGAAATTTGTTACTCTCAGTTTTGCACTATTGACTTTTCTCCCTTTCACTTCTGACACTTTTCTCTTTAAAATTGTTCCTTCTAATGTTGTTGTTTTTTTTGGTTTGTTTTTTTGGCTGCCCCCTTCTGCAGGAGGTCACTATTGAATGTTCTATTAGAGAAGCATTATACGCTTATGCATGCTCACAACCACACACAAATAGATGCAGGGATGCACATGCAGGTATCATATGTAGATGTGTATGTGAATACATATGCATGCATATGTATGTATGTATATATATGTAGGTATAGGTATATATATTTATAGACATCTACTGCAAAGCCATGAATATACTAAGTATTTTATACATGTGTGTTTTGTTGCTGTGTTCTGTCATGTTCTTTGCAGGTTTGCAGACGGTGGTCGGGTGTGTTTGCCTTGTGCTTTCTTTGTGTGTATTTGTTGTATTTTGTATTCTTGCTTTTTGTCTTTCCTTTCTTTCTGTCCTATTAAAAAAAATCATAATGGTGTGAAGAGGATGGCTGTAAGGTGAGAAGGGAGGCCATCTATAAAATAAAATAAAAAGTTCCTTCTAATGTTGTTGTTTTTTGTTTTTTTTTGGCTGTCCCCTTCTGCAGGAGCTGCCATGGCTAAGAAATTTGCACAATATCTGGTAATTGTTTTAAGCCTAATGTCGTTCCTGATGGAACATTGGCTCAAACCTGTAGCCTCAAGATTCAGGACTGCGGCACTGACCACCATGCTGCCACAGACCCCTAAATATGTCAATTAGCACACATTTTATTTATGTTAAACTTACAGTAGATGCTGGAAATTTTGAATTTGAACCTAACAAATTTAGAATTACGCGACTTGGGGTGGGTGCATGTTGGAGTAGCTCTGTTACATTCATTTTTCTATATTGCTTTTAAAAACTTTAATCCCTGTTTTTCTGGATGTAAATCACTTTTTGCCCACCCCGATCCCTAAGATCAGCTGATAAGTTGCTGCTGACAGCCCCTAAAACTAAGCTGAAGCTCATAGGTGACAGAGCATTTGCTGTTTGCTCCCAGGTTGTGGAACAACTTACCCTTGAGTGTCAGACAAGCCTCCTCTCTTCCTGTTTTTAAATCTCTTTTGAAAACACACATTTAATTAATTGGCTTTTAACACGTGATCCAAATATTTTATGGCATCTTAACACACCTGCCGTGAAACTGGTATGTGTATGTTTTTATGTTTCTTTGTGTATGCTTTGTATGTTTTTATTGTCTTAATTAATTTGTCTTTTGTCTTATTGTACAGCACTTTGGCCACCCTTGCTGTTTTTAAAATGTACTATAAAAATAAAATTGATTGATTGATTTTTTTGGGATGATTATTTCCTCTGGTATTGGCTGCTGTGAAGCTAGAATGATTTGTATTGATTTATTAATTTTTTTACTGTTGAACATTTGTTATGATGCATAACCATGATGATAAGGTGGTTTCTACAACTGAAAGCAGCTGATTAACATCTCAAAAGCTCAAATAATGTCTCAACTACAGCCCTAAATCTCAAATGAGTTATAAAGGAGGCTCCGTGGATGCATTCCCGTCTACCTGCCAGTTGTACTCAAGAGTCTGACCACTGAGATCCTAAGATAAGGAGATCCTGGAACTGGCAGGAAACGTGGCTCATGACAGCAGAAGGAACGGGATCATCCCCCAGCACCTGCAGCCGGCTGTCCTCGGCAGACTGTTGGATAGAGTGGCCAACGCTCTGCGAGGAGTTCTGCCCAGCATTCGGGTGGTCCTGCAGACTGGGGAAACAGAGAGACCAGCCGAGTCAGGGTGGACAGATCGAATGGCATCTGTGGCCAGTTTCTTCTGGCCCATAGTAGGACAGACTTTTACTAGAGATCCTTCATACAGCCATCAGTATTTATAACATCTCTTAATGAAACCAGGATGATGAGTTACATTTCATTTCTGTTTGGGATTAATAAAATGTGTTGTGTGTGTGTGTGTGTGTGTGCGTGCGTGCGCGCGCGTGCGTGTGCGCGCGTGCATGCGTGCGTGTGTTTCTGAACTACCGCTTTTTATGACATATCTTCAATTCCAATGTTTTCAAAGTTAACATTTTTATTTTATATGCTTTGCTCTCTCTGCTTCTACCTCACACCATTAGCATGCTATTTGCATTGGTTGTTAGCATGAAATGAAGATGTGCTACATCCACTTTTGTCAAGAAGCTGTGACAAGCACAGAAGGAACAATATCTATTTCAAATCACACATCTGAGTCTCTGAGAAACACAACATAGTATTTGGGAGTTAGTAATTCTATTACATTCCAGGGCTGATTAAATAAAACACACATTTTTGTGGACATATGTTACATCATCTTAGCCTCATAGCTTCAGTGATCAAATTCAAAAGACTCATCATGTTCATGTACACGTCTCTTACTGCAGTTGCACTTCAAAGTACTTTGTGGTGCCAATTGTCAGCAGAGTGTGTGGGTGTCCTTGTGCTGGAGTGGCTGGGGGTGTTGTCAGGGAGATGTGGGAATGTCTCCAGTGTGGTGATATGGAGATCTATGCAGATATCAATTTGTCATTTTGAAACAAAGAGATGGAGGAACAGAGAAGAGGAGGAGGAGATAAAAAATGACAAAGCGGTGAAGAGGACATACTGAAAGAAATGTATATCATTCAAATAAGTGTGTGTGTGTGTATCATTCAAATAAGTTTGTGTGTGTGCGTGTGTGTGTATGTGTGTGTGTATGTGTGTGGCAGTGAATTAGAAAATCTATTTTTGGTATAGAACACATACAGATGTGTCCATTAACAAACAAAATGGTTATTGCATTTTAAAAACAGTATTTGTAACCTGATTCCACCATACAACTAGCCTGGCCCTCACCTTCCTACGCAGCTCCGCTCAATTCTCATTTCCCTTCACTGCTCAGTCTGGGACTTCTCCCATAGACAAGGATTTCGCCGGTAGATTTTTGACTGGACCAATCAGAGAACAGAAGGCGGAGTTTTGAACGACGTCAATTTCATGCGCAGTTTGCCCTGATCAAAATGGCTGCCGGCACAAAGGAATTTACAAGAAAACACGGTAAAAAAACTATTATTTATTTGCTGAGAAAAAAAATATTTCTTAGCTGACGTTATAGCAAAAGGGTTCTCGAGCTTAACCATTCCTAAATCAATTCACGAAATGGTCAAATCTGCTAGATTTAAATTGTTTCAGTTTGACATTTTCCAAACAGCCTTGGGGGCGCTACGAAAATAAATTATAAAAAATCAAATTGTATCTCAAATGTTTCATCCAGGCCAACAGTCAGTTAATTTAAGCCATATAATTACACACTGGTAGCAGAAAAAAATATCCACCGAGTGGTTTCTGAGCTGTTTATCTGAACAGTTAGCCTGGCCCTCGCCATA
>JBBPBX010084010.1:4636-15398 GCA_038048925.1 Garcialebias charrua
TATATATATATACACTTCAACATGTGACTGCTAGTGATGTGCAGATCGATACTAAAATATCAATACTATCAATCCCATAACGTTTTGCTCTAGAATCGATGTTTAAATCAAACTAATTAAACTATTGTTACTTTTTATACTTCAGTCATTTCAGGTAATGCATATCATTAACAGGAAGATGGTGGAGAGTAACTAAACTATTGACATCTTGTCTATAAGCAGTTGGATGAAACTACTTTTTCTTCCACCTGACTAAGTGCGTGATGCGTGCAAACACAGTGACACACTGCTCGTCAGTGTCTCAGTCACAGCGGCTGAGCATAACAGAGTCATGTGTGAAGCTATTTCAGCTCCAGAAACAGTCAAGAAGCGTTTTGTGAAGTTCGTGGAAAATCTGTAAAAAGCTGTAGCAACACAACAAACCTTGTAAAACACTTCCTGTTAAATCACAACACAGAATGTGAGGCATTGATGAGGCAGACAGAGGAGGAGAGCAAAGTGTCAGGTGCTGCTGCTCTGGAGGAGTCCCTCAGGGCTGCAGGACTATCCAGTACAGAGGGAGGAAATGTGGAGCTTCAAAAGGTGCTAAGAACTGCTGCAGTTGGAGTTGTTCAAATTACTACATATGGTTATGAAATAATTAACAAAATAAAGTCATGCTCCAACAAATAGTTGCATAAGTTCAATTTGGAGTAATAATAGGCCTATGTGTATCACTGAAATAATCTCACATGGGAAAAACACCTAGATTTATTCAGGTAAGGTTTCAACACTCTTAGAAATGAAATTTGGATGTTGTTCGTTTTATGTAACTGCTTTATGATCATATTAATACTTAAACTTAATTTTCTATGCTGAACAAAAGCAGGTTAAGTTGTATTTAAACAACAACAAGAATTTTCCAAACTACTAAACAAAGGCGATTTTATCCAACGTAATGCTGTCATTTTAAATTTAAACGCAAAGTAATTTTGTCCATAGTTGCTTTCCGTAATACGTCATCACGTCTGTTCCGTAATACGTCATCACGTCTGTTGCGTCCGCCTCGTCTCGTGCGCATGCGCTTTACTTACGCGCCATTTCGACGCTGCTGCCTTTTGGTTGCTGATGTGCTCGTAAGTATTAAACTTTTATTAATAGGATATTTTAAAGCAGTATTATATCCCACAAATGTGATAAATAGTTACCCATTCGTACAATGCTTGTATGCATTGAAGAAACGTACCGTTATTTCCTATTTTGTTACTAACTTTATATAAGTTAGCTAAAGTTTTAAGCCGGTGTTACACCAAATTCTGTGACCACGGGGGGCGACCGCGCACATTCCTATGGGACCATCGCATTCATTTGCTGTTGTTCAAACATTTAAACCCAAAATAGACGTTTAATAAATCGGTAAATGATTAATAAATGTTTCCAAGGGGCTTTGTTGGGAGGGAGATTTGGTTCAAAACGGCTTCTAATATTCTAACGCCTTCTTTTAATACCCTTACCTTACTGTAATTTCACATAAATATTATCACAGTTCATTACAACTACGTTATTTTTTGTATTTCATAGTTTCTTGAATAATAATAATAATAATAATGAATTCAATTTATAACGCACTTTTCATTAATGAAAATCTCAAAGTGCTACAAGGTGCAACAGAATTAAATGTCAATAAAACAAATAATAAAACAATTAAAATCAATAACAGTATCAGCTAAGATCAAAAGTAGAATCATGAGGAGGTAGAGTATGCTCGGTTGAAAAGAAAGGTCTTCAAGCCGCTCTTAAAGTCAACCACAGACTGTGGGGCTCTCAGACAGTCAGGAAGAGAGTTCCACAGGCGGGGGGCAGCCACACTGAAAGCCATGGTCCTTAATTTGGTTCTCGGAATGTGAAGGAGATTACTGTTCTGTGACCGCAGCAAACGGGTGGATGAGTATGGAATAAGAATATCCTTCAGATAATCTGGTGAAGTTCCGTGTAGAAGGTAAATTGAAGGTAAATTTACACACACATTTTTTTTCCCATGTTCTGAATGGATATTTTCCCTTAAGGAGACGTTTTCTTAGCTCTGTTATAATAGTAATGTCTCTTTCAAACCAAACATGTTTTTAAAAAAGATATATAATGCACATAAATGATGTAATTTCCCATCTTATATATATATATATATAGATATACACCTGTGAGGAGGCGGACGCGGGCACACCTTGGTTGCCGCTGCTCCTCATACTTTTTGCTCTTTGAAGCCTTTTTTACTACTTTCTGCTGTTTTTTTTTCACCGAGCCTTGTTGGACATTTCTACCTTTCTTGAACGCAGAGTGCGGCAGGCGTTTTGCCTGTGTACAGCACCTGTGTGAACGGACGTCACGCGGGCATTTTTACCTTTCTGTGATTAAGTTTTAGAGCAACTGTCTTTTCTGACTGCGTTGTGGTTCTGCAAACGTTATAAGTTGCCGGTCAAAGCAGATGACCGCTTGTCCTGAGCCTGGGTCTGCTAGAGGTTTCTTCCTTCTAAAAGGGAGTTTTTCCTTTCCACTGATGCCTAGTGCTTGCTCAGGATAGGAGACTGCAGCCAGGCCAAGATTTGACTTGTTGCTGGATTCATTAGATAGAAAACTTTACTAGTTTAACCGGAATTTTATTAGTGGGGGCTGTTAGCTCCCGCTAGCTCCAGAACGAATTTAGCTTAAAAAACCACGTAGCTGCATTTATTGTTCGCTTACCTGCTGCCTCTGTCACCCTCCTGGGTCCTCTGGACTGTTTTGGATTTTCTCCTGTGCTCCTCTTCGAGGTAATGATCATTCAAATTACCTCTTTCTGCTTCTTGTATATCTTTCTTGGAGCCGTGGGCCTGCTGTTAGCGGCTAGCTCCGTGCTAGCTTCCACCGGATCGACAACAATGTTGACCTACTCCGCTTCGCAGCTGTTTGAATTTAACAACTGCTCCATTCCTCCTTCTATTTCGACCATTAAACAACTGGGACTTCTGCGTAGACCTCGTTACATCCATAGAAGCTCTCGAAAGAAATTAGTTCACTTTAGGCAAACTGGCTCTGACTCGATTGCTACTGTCTGGTCTGAGAGACGTGTCGCACCTCGACGACGTCATCAGAACGCTGCGTCTGTGGTCCTTTGTAGTCCACAGCACACGAAGTGGCAAGGAAAACGTGGAGTGGACTTCAGTCTGCTTAAACCTCTTCAAAAACAATCTGCTCCAACTAGTATTAAAATAGAACTTTTTAATGTTCAATCACTTTCAAACAAATCATGTCTAATTCATGATCACATTTTGGAGAAGAATTTGGACCTCATGTGCCTCACAGAAACTTGGCATAGACCGGATGTGTACAGTTCTTTAAATGAAGCTTGTCCATCTGGATACAGCTATCTGCAGAGAGCCCGCAGCACTGGCCGCGGTGGTGGTCTGGCTGTAATCTACCGCAGTAGTTTAGGGCTGTCGCATCTGGTTTCTCAGGATTTTTCTTCTTTTGAATGTCTGGCTTTCAGCTTCAAAGCCCCACTCCTGATGAATGTTATATTAATTTATAGACCTCCCAAACCGCATGTTTCATTTAACTCAGAGATACATGACCTCCTCACTTTTTTCTGCACCTCCCCTGTGAAGACTATTTTTCTTGGCGACTTGAATATCCACGTGGACAATTCCTCTTCACCTCTGGCAACAGATTTTAAGTCTCTTTTGGACTCTCTTAATCTCACTCAACATGTTGACGCCCCTACGCACAGCAGGGGGCATACTCTGGATTTGGTGATTACTGACACTGTACTCATCAATAATTTATCTGTATATGACCTGGGTGTCTCAGACCACAGGGTCATCTCCCTGGAAGTGCCTTCATCTTCGCCTGCTTCAAACCCAAAACGACCCATCCAGTTCCGTGACCTTAAAAACATTTCCCTTGATGTTCTGTCTGCTGATCTTCACACCCTGACCGCAGTCAATAGCTATGTTTACATGGACATAAGTAATCGGATCAGACGGCCGAACGGATCAAAAGTCCGTCATGTAAACACCCCGGTCGGGTTATTTTTTGTGTATTCGGCGTGATCCGACCTAATTTGCGATCCGTTCGAAACGGGTGGTTTACGCCGATCCGTAGCCCGATGTGTGCGCATGTAAACACATGATCTGTTCCTTTTACCGGACTGTGGGAAACTGTCCTGACTGCGCATGTGCGCTGCGCGCACCCCCATCCCTCCCTCCCTCTCCCCCCTCGTGTTTACTTCTCCGCCTGGCTAGTGGGTAGATGCTAACGCATGGTGGGGAAGCAAAACTGGTCGGTGAGCGATGCAACATTTGTAATGGAAACGTTAAAATAGCTCAAAACTATCGAACGCCTTGACCGAACGTGTAGTTATTCAAACAAGTACATGAAAAGCTGGAAGAAGCTGGAGATCGCTGGAAGAGCTTAAAGCTAAGTGCTACAAAGCTAAAAACAAAAACGGGACAAGTGGCTACGACCCCACCACTTTTTTATTTTACGTGTTGATGAACTGATGAGAGATCTGCCACTTCCAACACAGCAGGCAGCGGTGTGGATCTTATGAGGAGGAGAGGAGTCTGAGGAGAGGAAGCTAACCAGGAGCAAAGCATCCTTTCTGGTAAGTTAGACTCTTCAAAACACATTAACCCTCTGTACTGTATTACTTGAGTAATTAGAAACAACAAATATGTAAAAATGTAATTATAATAAGAAATAAGAGTAGCTGTAGGGCTAGCATAGAACTACAGTATACTGTATTGTACATTAAAACTCCAACTAACCAGATAATTAACCTAACACATTTCAACATATCAGGGGTCCAGTTAAACTTTATTTTGTTTGTTTTTCAGATGATGAGTCCAGCTTTGAAGAGGCAGCTGGCAGCAGCACACAACAGACAGTGGCACGTGATGGTGGCACGTGGCAGCTGATGGTGGCAGGTGATGGTGGCAGGTGGCAGAAGATGCAAGAGTCCCACGTCTTAGGAATCCCAAGAAGTTCACACATGTGCTTTAGAACAATTCAAAACTGATTTGAAAATGTTTCAATTCTCCACAACCATGTTTCTTTGTCCCCTGACAGATCTGTAAATGTATTTTTTACACAGACATTAGGATTGATAGTTTATGGTACAATTAAGGTACATGTCCTAACTTAATACAGTCAGGTGGTTTAAGAAGGACTCTTGAGTTTCTGCATGACTCACAGGATAAAAACACATTTGCTGTTCTATCAGGATACAGAAACATACATTTTGGAAGTAAAATCGATTATTTTGTCACCAATTTTGTTGTCCTAAATCACATGCATACATTGAAATTGTGAAAGTATTTGATGAGTTGATAAAGAAGTTACTGAATTACAGGTTACTGTAGTTTTTAAATGACCAAAGAATTTTTTTGTTGTTATCATTACAAGATGTGATCTGTGCACATCGTCTGTTTTGTACAAACGTTTTGAACGTTTAATTTTTATGTTTTTCTGATACACCTCAAATTGCACTAAGAATGAAACATGTTTCAAACAAGCAATTTCAACTGTTTACAAGAATGTGTTAAAATGTTTGGTCCATTAAAGAGCTCAGATGTTCACTAGTATTACTTGCAGTTGTTTATTGTGATAATAATTTTATACAAATGTTTACTGCATGTGAACACAAATACATAAGTACAGTATCTTTTTAGAAGAACTCTCTACTGTGACTTCAGAAACCCGGTCATCTCTACCTCCACCTGACAGCGCCAAGGTAAACATTAAATGACTTGAGGAGTCAGACGAGGAGTTTGCGTATCCTTTGACGAGCCAGTCCAACAGCGGTATGCAGGATCACCAACAATGAAGAGACGGACGTCCTTTCCTTCAATGTTCCTCACAGACTGCAAAAAAGGACATGCCAATATTTAGTGTTCAACTTTTTATTTGTTTAAAGTTATGGTTCAAACAAATTTTATTTGAAAGAAAACTTTACAGCTAAGTATGTCTTCTGATATACTTAGCTGTAATAGTTGTAAAATTAAATACAATATAGTAAATGTTAGCCTTACATTTTGGCAACATTTAACTATTTGTTTAAAGACATGGTTCAAACAAATTTTATTTTAAATAAAACTTTACAGCTAAGCATCTCTACTTTGAGATACTTCTTAGCTGTAATCGTTGTAGTAATACTAAATACAATATAGTAAATACAGTATTAGCCTTACTTTTGTCAACAGATGAGCCCTTTGATAGAGGTCTGAGTGGTGCAGGACATTGGCATCATGGCACTGCCTGGCATCGTGACACTGATGCTCCAGAAACAGGAAAACAGAGGAAGAATAGTAATTAATAACAAATACAGACAGTATCACGCAGACAGGTAGAAAAATAAAGGACAAAAAAGTTTATTAGCATACAGCGTTTTTATTATCTTACCAACAGTTGTTGTCCACGACAGCTTGGAGGACAGAGGACGTCCAGCGCTCTCATCCTGTGAATAAAAAAACTAAAAGCACGCGCTGCTTCACCTGTAGTTCAATCAGGGAGTGCAGTAAAAAACTCAGTCGCCGTCATTACAATCTGGTGCGGGTCCATTTTGGACGCGTATGTTTACTTTCGTCCCGGAAGTAACTTCTTCTTCTGTGGTTTTTACGAAAGTAACTTCCTCTTCGTTTTTTTTTTTAAGGGGAGTGTACCACTCTGCGCATGTCAGAACTTCTGATCAGAATAAAAGCCTGCTGCATGTAAACACTCGTCATGAACGGATTGGGCGCATGTAAACGGTGCTATCTAATTATGCAATCAGAGCACATTTCAATCCGGTCACAGAATTTTGCCCATGTAAACATAGCTACTCATCCTTCTGCAGATGACTCTGTGGATTACTACAACCAATCTCTTAGGGAGCTCCTGGACCTACACGCCCCCTTGAAGACAAGACTGGTGTCTTTCTCACGTTCAGCCCCTTGGTACACTGATGAGCTGCGCAAGATGAAGGCAACTGGCCGTGCTATTGAGAGACGTGTAAAATCATCTGGTCTGTCTGTGCATAAGCAGGCATATAAAGAACATCAGAAAGCGTACGCCTATTCTCTTAAAGAAGCACGCTCCAAATATTATTCTAACATCATCAACACCTGCCCTGGAAACTCTAAACAGCTCTTCTCCACAATAACTCGTCTGCTTAATCCCATTAAACAAACTCTTGAGGACTCTGCTCAAAAATGCGAGCTGTTTCTTTCATCTTTTAAAACCAAAATTGACACTATCAGATCTCAGCTCCACAACCTCCCTGTTCTCAGTGTGCCATCTACCCGTCTGCATTCTGGGACCCTTAACAGCTTTGACGAAGTTGTTCAGAGTGAGGTGGAGGCCATCATCAAGAAAATGAAGCCTTCATCCTGCGCCCTGGATCCTTTCCCCTCGTCTCTCATAAAATCCAATCACTCTGCAATAGGCCCACTTATCACTCAAATAATAAATCAGTCTCTACAATCTGGTCATGTTCCACTGCCTCTAAAAACCGCCATCATTAGGCCTCTTCTGAAAAAATCTAATTTGGATCCCGACATTTTTTCTAATTACCGCCCAATTTCACACCTCCCTTTTCTGTCTAAAGTGCTGGAAAAAGCTGTTGCTGCTCAGCTGCAGGATCACCTACAACAACACTCCCTGTATGAGAAGTTCCAGTCTGGATTCAGGGCAGCTCACAGTACAGAGACTGCATTGCTGAGAGTTACCAATGATGTCCTCTTGGCTGCTGACACTGGCTCTCCCTCCATCCTTGTCCTCCTTGACCTCACTGCAGCCTTCGACACTGTGGACCATAGTATCCTCCTCCACCGTCTTCATGTGGAGGTCGGTCTCTGTGACACCGTCCTGGACTGGTTTAAATCTTTCCTCTCCAATAGGCTGGAATGTGTTAGTCTTGGCAACGCCACGTCCCAGACAGTCTCTGTCTCCTGTGGTGTCCCTCAGGGGTCGGTTCTGGGGCCCCTGTTGTTTTCCCTTTACATGCTGCCTTTAGGTCAAATTATTAATCAGTTCAACATTTCTTTTCACTGTTATGCCGACGATACACAGCTTTACATCAGGACTGGAGCATCCTCATCTTCCACCTTGTCATCTCCATCTTCACTCACTGCCCTCTCTGCCTGCCTGGAGGCAATTAGGGCATGGATGAATCAGAACTTTCTTCAATTAAACTGCTCCAAGACCGAGGCCATACTGATTGGCACCCCTCACCAGGTACAAACATCTCCTATAACAACACTTTCCTTTTCTGGACAAGACATCCCCCTCTCCACCTCTGTTACTAATCTTGGAATAAAAATGGACTCCAATCTTACATTTGAAAATCACATTAAGCTTCTGTTTAAAACTTGCTTCTTCCATCTTCGAAACATCTCTAGACTTCGCCCATCCCTAACTTTTTCCGATGCTGAGAAGCTCGTCCATGCTTTTGTCTCCTCCAGGCTCGACTACTGCAACTCCCTGTTTATTGGAATCCCTGGCAAAAACCTTCAGAAACTTCAATATATTCAAAACAGTGCTGCAAGGATCTTGTTGCGAGTTCGTAAATTTGAACATATTACGCCCATTCTTCATAACCTTCATTGGCTTCCTGTCGCCTACAGAATTCAGTACAAAACTGCTCTCATTACACATCAATGCTTACATGGAGCTTCACCAGATTATCTGAAGGATATTCTTATTCCACACTCATCCACCCGGTCGCTGCGGTCACAGAACAGTAATCTCCTTCACATTCCGAGAACCAAATTAAGGACCATGGGAGACCGGGCTTTCAGTGTGGCTGCCCCCCGCCTGTGGAACTCTCTTCCTGACTGTCTGAGGGTCCCACAGTCTGTGGTTGACTTTAAGAGCGGCTTGAAGACCTTTCTTTTCAACCGAGCATACTCTGCCTCCTCATGATTCTACTTTTGATCTTAGTTGATACTGTTATTGATTTTACTTGTTTTATTACTTGTTTTATTGACATTTAATTCTGTTGCACCTTGTAGCACTTTGAGATTTTCATTAATGAAAAGTGCGTTATAAATTGAATTCATTATTATTATTATTATTATCTTTTTTTAATGATTAAATAAGGTAATATATTTTGTTAGCTAAACCATTATAAAATGACTAAAAATGATTGTGTCTTAGCATCACATACTTGTTAACCCATAAACTAAGATGTGTTCGCTGTGCATACTGTAATATATATTTTTTTATTCTTTCAGAATTGCTGCAGGTTTAACTGTGTCTGTGGCTGAGTGCCAAGGCAGTAGCTGGTGAGTATTGAAGCCCCCCTAAAATCAAAGTCAGTTTAAGTACTGCATTTAATTTTGATTAAAAAACACACTAGTTAACTTTTTTAATTATTGTTTAGTATACCAGACTTACATTTTTTCTTGGTTGTTTCCAGTTTATGAATGTGGAGGTGCAAATTGTGCTCTTTCATTGTATCTAAGAGGTCCCGCTTGATAAAACATTATAAATACCAGACTTACATTTTTTCTTGGTTGTTTCCAGTTTATGAATGTGGAGGTGCAAATTGTGCTCTTTCATTGTATCTAAGAGGTCCCGCTTGATAAAACATTATAAATTAAAGCATTATCATTTTGGTCAAAGGCATTATTATCCATGCACATACTATGAATGCCCATGCACATTTAAAACATTAAATGCGCTGAAATGTCATCTTAGTCATTACCATAGTATCAGTTCATATTCAACAAACAAATCTGTAGTCTTTACGTGTAATTTATGTCCTGAAAGTTGTTTAACATCAAGTAAAGCATTCTTCAGTCATATTGGCATCCATCTGAAGTCTTATGAGACTGTAACATGCATGTTTGAGAATTGTTCTTTTCAAACAAATGTCCAGGATCTGCTGGTGCACCAGCTGAAAGGCCATCCAGTCCTCCTGCAGCAAGCCAGGAGGAGGCCATGGACAGCTCACCCTCTCCCCAGTAAAAGACGCCTCCCCCCCCCGCTCCCTCCCTCCAGGTACAGTACTGTAATTTAGGGATGAGGCAGATCCGATCCAGTATCGGTATCGGTATCCGATACCAGCATAATTTAAGTATCGGATATCGGATCCAACCTGCCGATATTTCCGATCCAGCTTCAAAGAGCTTGTTTAGTGGTTAAGGGGAGTGTTTTTTGTTGTCGTTCCCATCATGCTTAGCAGTTTTTTAGTTTTTCCAGCTGCACCATGAGTGAGGAGGACATGTGTGTGGTATAGACCTGCCTCTTGTGTGCTGTTAAAGTTTGTGGGTTTCTTGTTGTAAGGCTCAAGAGTGTCTTCATTGGGTGTATCTCACACAATGTTAAAATTAATAGTCTCAGTGCAAAACTTTCATTATACAGATTCATAGGAGCCAAGATGGTCTAGTAGCAGGGCTTTTGACTTGGGACCCGAAGGACGTGGGTTCGCGCCCCGGCCACTACCCACCTTGGGGTGTCTATGAGTGCACACCTATTTCTCCAGCTCCCCGGGCGCTTTCGGGCTGCTCACTGCACCACCTGGTAGGTGGTTGGGTTAAATGCAGAGACGAATTTTGTCTGTGTATGGGAAACATACGCAGATGACAGGAAAAGACATTATTATTATTATATACCTGAACAGTATCGGATCGGAAAAGTATCGGTATCGGTCGATACACAGTTTATAAGTATCGGTATCGGATCGGAAGTGAGAAATGTGGATCGGTGCATCCCTAACTGAAATGAAATGTTATTTTTATTTTTCTGAGTTGTGCCATGTTACATACAT
>JBBPBX010084011.1:0-15398 GCA_038048925.1 Garcialebias charrua
TATATATATATATATATATATATATATATGTATATATATGTATATATATATATATATATATATATATATATATATATATATACAGGGAACCCCCGACCTACGAACGAGTTTGGGACCTAAGAACCGTTCGCAGGTCGATCGGTTCGCAGGTGGGGGGTGAAAATAGCGTCTCGTTCGTAGGTCGCTATTCTGTTCGTAGGTCGCGGAAATACCGCTAACGGACCGCCGCGCCCACATTTAACAGCATGACACTGACATACTGGGCTATATACATGCACAGAACTTTATTTACAAACACTTATCTAAACCATTACACCACACATGCATCCATAAACACACACAGTAACTGTACATCAGTAACTTCACATCAGAACTGCAGCAAATCAGCAGGAAATCTCATCAGCAAAATGATGTCAACAATCACACATGAGCACTTCTGAAAGTGCAGCTTTTCACATCAAACCTGCAGCAAACCAGGGATTCCCATCAGCAAAATGATGTCAACAATCACACATGAGCACTTCTGAAAGTGCAGCTTTTCACATCAGAACTGCAGCAAACCAGGGATTCCCATCAGCAAAATGATGTCAACAATCACACATGAGCACTTCTGAAAGTGCAGCTTTTCACATCAGAACTGCAGCAAATCAGGGATTCCCATCAGCAAAATGATGTCAACAATCACACATGAGCACTTCTGAAAGTGCAGCTTTTCACAGCAAAACAGCAGCAAATCAGAGAGTCACATCAGCAAAATGATGTCAGCAATCACACATGAGCACGTTGCGTTGATGAGTGTCCATGTGCATGAGAAAGAAGTCCATGAACTCAGAAAAAGCGAGAAGCAGCAGAAAAATGAATCAAAATTGTCTTACTTTGACCGAAGTGTAGGTAGACAGATGTTGTTCTCATGATCAAACCTGCATCTGATGGAACTGCTGAGCCATTGCTCAACAATGAATGTTGGGAGCATTTTAGGCCAGCTGTAAGTTCAGGCATGTGTCAGTTCAGGTGTGTTGTCCTGATGTGCAATTGTCCTGATGTGAGCAGGTCTGTGCATCACATGAAGTTTTTCTGTTTTGACAGCAGTCATTTAAGAGTAGAAGGACACAAAGGTGATGGATGGAGGCAACATGCAGGACACCAGAGGCAGGAGGAACAGACGTCCAGGAAGACAGTGTTGCAGGACATCCATTCATGTAGAACGTGCAACATGTGATCTGTGTAAGAATGAACATCCATCCATCCATCCATTTTCTTCCGCTTATCCGGGGTCGGGTCGCGGGGGTAGCAGCCTAAGTAGGGAGGCCCAGACTTCCCTCTCCCCAGCCACTTGGAGCAGCTCCTCTGGGGGAATCCCAAGGCGTTCCCAGGCCAGCCGAGAAACATAGTCCCTCCAGCGTATCCTGGGTCTTCCTCTGGGTCTCCTCCCGGTGGGACATGCCCGGAACACCTCACCAGGGAGGCGTCCAGGAGGCATCCTAACCAGATGCCCGAGCCACCTCAACTGGCTCCTCTCGATGTGGAGAAGCAGCGGCTCTACTCCGAGTCCCTCCCGGATGACTGAGCTTCTCACCCTATCTCTAAGGGAGAGTCCAGCCACCCTGCGGAGAAAACTCATTTCAGCCGCTTGTATCCGAGATCTTGTTCTTTCGGTCATAACCCAAAGCTCATGACCATAGATGAGGGTGGGAACGTAGATCGATCGGTAAATTGAGAGCTTTGCCTTTTGACTCAGCTCTCTCTTCACCACGACAGACCGGTACAGCGCCCGCTTCACTGCGGACGCTGCACCTATCCGCCTATCGATCTCACGCTCCAGTTTTCCCTCATTCGTGAACAAGATCCCGAGATACTTAAACTCCTCCACTTGGGTAAGGACCTCCTCCCCGACCCGGAGAGGGCACGCTACCCTTTTCCGGCTCAAGACCATGGCCTCGGATTTGGAGGAACTGATCCTCATCCCGGCCGCATCACATTCAGCTGCAAACCGCTCCAGCGAAAGCTGTAGATCACGAGCTGATGAAGCCAATAGGACAACAATGAACACAAACATGAAAATGTGCAGTTACAGCTGGAAAATCACTTGTTAAGAAAACATGAAAAACACACAGATAACAACTTCTCCTTACCTGTGTGGTGCATGTGTGGAGGACAGGCTGGAGGACAGGCAGGAGGCTGGAGGACAGGCAGGAGGCTGGAGGACAGGCAGGAGGCCGGAGGACAGGCAGGAGGCTGGAGGACAGGCAGCAGGTGTACGTAGCACCCTAGGCTCATCCATGAGGTGGATCAGCACGCAGACGAGCTGTTGAAACACAAACACACACAGAAGTCAACACCTGCACATAACAACAACACAGACAACATCAACTTCTCCTTACCTGTGTGGTGCATGTGTGGAGGACAGGCTGGAGGACAGGCAGGAGGCTGGAGGACAGGCAGGAGGCTGGAGGAGGTGCAGGAGGCTGGAGGCAGAGCAGCAGGAGCACGGTACGTGGTACCTGACGCTGTTCCATGAGGCGGAGCAGCAAGTGGATCTGTTGAAACACAAACACACACAGACGTGAACACCTGCTGATAACAACAACACAGACAACAACAACTTCTCCTTACGTGTGTGGTGCATGTGTGGAGCTGGAGCACAGGGAGGAGGCTGGAGGAGGTGCAGGAGGCTGGAGGCAGAGCAGCAGGAGCACGGTACGTGGTACCTGACGCTGTTCCATGAGGCGGAGCAGCAAGTGGATCTGTTGAAACACAAACACACACAGACGTGAACACCTGCTGATAACAACAACACAGACAACAACAACTTCTCCTTACGTGTGTGGTGTGGTGCGTAGCAGGTGTGTGGATGGACCAGGGGGACGTGCCGCTTTGGAGGCTGTCGAGAGAGAGGTGATGATTACAGTAGGTGTAGATGTAAGTTAAAAAAAAAGAGAAAATAAATTAACATGTCTTTGCTGTACCTTTCTGACGTTGCTGTGCTGGGATGTGAGGGTGGGCAGGTCAGTGATGGGATGGTGGAGTTGGTGAAGAGGAGGGGGAGGAGGAGGAAGGCTGTGAACATAAGCAGAGACAGTAACAGATTAAATTAATTTGTGTAACATGACAACTCCAAAAAAAAAATAACATTTCATTACAGTACGTGCTGTACCTGGAGGGAGGGAGCGGGGGGGGGCGGCGTGTTTCACTGGGGAGATGGTGGGCTGTCCATGGCTTCCTCCTGGCTTGCTGCAGTAGGACTGGATGGCCTCTCGTCTGGTGGGATGTCCAAGGCCTCCTCCTGGCTTGCTGCAGGAGGACTGGACGGCCTTTCAGCTGGTGCACCAGCAGATCCTGGAGGCGGTGCTGTGACTTTTTTAAAATAATTGAGCATGCTGCTCTGCACCTTTTCAAGTTTTTTGTCCTCCAGGATCTGCTGGTAACACGCAACTTCATTGAGGACACCCCGACGGACCTTGGCGAACCTCTCACAGTCGGAGTCCTGCTGCTCAATCCTCGCCAGGAAGTTGTGGAGGTCCTTAAACGCCAGCACCAACTCCTGCTTCGTGAAGGTCGGAGGGTTGGCCTCCTCCTGCTCCTCCTCCACCTGGACTTCCTCATCCGGGACGTGCCTGTCCAGACTAATCAGGTCGTCTGGGGACAGATCCTCTCCAGATGAACTCAGAAGGTGTTGGACATCGTCCTCGTCCATCTCGAGCTCCAGTGACCTGCCCATCCTCACAACATCCTCGATTACACGGTCCACCTCCTGGGCATCGTGTACCTCCTGAACAAGCTCTGGACAGAGCTTCTTCCATACTCCGCACATGTTCTGTGGAGTTACACGATGCCAGGCGATGCCAATGTTGAGCACAGCATCATGGACGTTGTACTTACGCCAGAAGTCTTTCAGCGTAAGGGTCTGAGAGTTCTCCGTAGCCTCCAAAGCAGCACGGATGACTCTTTGTAGGTAGTACGCCTTAAACGTACTAATAACCCCCTGGTCCATTGGCTGGATCAATGAGGTGGTGTTGGGAGGCAGGTACACCACCTTAACATCATCTCAGGTGGCGCTGGTTATGGCGACACGCAGCAGTAGGGCGTGTGCTGTGAATGTTTGTTGATCATTTTCTTTGTATTTTTATTTTATTTCTCTTTCCTGCATACGGTGGTTGGAATAACCATGGACTATCCTTCTGTTTTTTATGTTCTGGTGCTTTTCGCACTTTTTTGTCAATTTTTTGCCGGACTCTGTGTGGACCAGACGCGGCTGCAGTATGGCCGGGAGTTTCTGCTCCTTATGCGGGACTCTGGAGCGGGTGCTGTGGAACCCTCTGCAGTTTTTCCAGCAGACATGCTCCGGACAGGGACCTCAGCTAAAGACCGGCGCTGGGAGCAGAAGCAGCCAGGCGTGAGGAAGCGAGGAAGACGTGGCGGCGTTCGGCAGAGGCTAAAGCGGGGGGGACTCGCTCGTATGCCGCTTCCAACCATCATGCTGGCAAACGTGCAGTCACTCCGCGGCAAAATCGACGAGCTTCAGGCTAACGTGAAGTTTCTGGAGGAGTACAAAAGTGCCTGTGTTCTGGCACTGACAGAAACTTGGCTCAAGGACCACGACCTACAATCGGACCTGGAGATCGAGGGCTTCGGTGAGCCCATTCGTTTGGACAGAGACCCCACCAGGACAGGTAAATCACTCGGTGGAGGACTTTGCCTTTACGTGAATAAAAAGTGGTGTAACACGGTTGTCATCAGGGAGACGATGTGCACACCAGACATTGAACTTTTGTCTGTGTCTCTCCGCCCGTTTTACCTGCCAAGGGAATTCCCGCAGCTTTTTATAACTCTGGTTTACATCCACCCTAAGGCTAATACGGAGCTAGCAACGCAGGCTCTGCTAAAAACAGTGCAGCAGTTTCAGAAGATCTCACCGGACGCTCCTAACCTTATCATGGGGGATTTTAACCAATGCAGACTTGGAAAGTCACATGGACATTTTTATCAGTATGTGACGTGCCCCACTCGACTCACCAAATGTTTGGACCTGTGTTACGGCACGGTGAAAGACGCTTTTAAATCCCTGAGCAGAGCTCCGCTTGGTTCATCTGACCACAATGTTGTCTATTTGGTCCCACACTACAAACCCGTCCTGAGGAAACACAAGCCGGAGAAACGTTTGGTTCCGGTTTGGTCTGAAGAGTCCATCCAGAATCTTCAAGACTGTTTTAGCTTCACAGACTGGGATTTGTTTAAAAATACTTGCGTTAATTTAGAGGAACTTACTGACACAATTTCCTCTTATGTTAATTTTTGTGAGGGATCAGTCATTCCCAGGAAATCTGTCACAATTTTTGCAAACAATAAACCTTGGATCTCCAAATCAGTTAAAAAAACAATAAATTTACGCAACATTAGCTTTCAAAAGGGGGATTTGACTCAATACCACATACTAAAAAAACAAGTGAGGAAGGAATTAAAAGTAGCTAAATTAAACTATAAGGAGAGGGTGGAAAATATGTTCAGGTCCAATAACTCCCGGCTGGCGTGGGAGGGCGTGAAGTCCATGATGGGAATGCCAAATAAGAAAACTCACATCACTCTTAACTCCTCGTCCGCCGTGGAACTGTCAAATGATTTTAATTTGTTTTACAATCGTTTTAATACTAATGATTTTACAGAGGAGCTTTCTGTTTTTAAAGAAACGTCGTCAGGTGTAACAATGACCATTGATATCGAAAGTGTAGTTAACATGTTTTTAAAGACTAAAGAAAGGAAAAGTCCGGGTCCTGATGGTATAGGGGGTCGTATTCTTAAGAACTGTGCCCTGCAGCTTGCAGATATCTTCTGTTTTCTTTTTAACATGTCTCTTCAAACCTGCACGGTCCCACAGCTCTGGAAAGACTCTGTCATTGTGCCGATCCCAAAATCCAAGACTGCTCATTCCCTGAACGATTTCAGGCCTGTTGCCCTGACTTCTTTAGTCATGAAGTCATTTGAAAAACTGGTTCACAAGACCCTCTTGTCAAAAGTTGAAGATCATTTGGACCCACTTCAATTTGCTTATCGTTCACATAGAGGGGTGGAGGACGCAACAGGAACTCTTTTAAATAAGGTTTTAGGACACCTTGAAGGTGCAAAAACATTTGTAAGATTGCTTTTTATCGACTTTTCATCTGCTTTTAACTGTATCCAGCCCCACATTTTAGCAGAGAAATTACAAAGTCTGTACGGTCTTGACTTCGGCCTCATATGTTGGCTTGTGGACTTTTTAACTGCTCGGTCTCAGAGGGTGAGAGTTAATGGAGTCCTCTCTGATGTCCTTCTGTCCTCTACTGGTTCCCCTCAGGGCTGTGTTCTTTCGCCTCTTTTATTTATTTTATACACAAACGATTGTTGCAGCCATTTCCCTCAGCGTCACATTGTCAAGTTTGCTGATGACTCTGTCATCCTGTCCCTTCTGAGCAGTGATGACCCAGACCCCGGGCCTGTGATTGGGGACTTCACAGCATGGTGTGAGTCTTCCTTTTTAAAATTAAATGTTTCTAAAACAAAGGAGATGATAATCGATTTCAGGAAAAATTCTTCAGTAACAGCTCCCGTGGTCATTGACGGTGAAGCTGTGGAGGTAGTGCAACAATATAAATACCTGGGAACTGTTTTCGATGATAAATTGACCTTTGACCTTCATGTGAATGCACTTTGCAAAAAGGCCCACCAGAGGATGTATTTTTATCGGAAGCTTTGTGGTTTTAATGTTGATTCAACTTTTATGAGAATGTTTTATTCATGTTTTATTGAGTCTATTTTAACCTTTTCCTTCATCTGTTGGTTTGGACTTTTGACCTGTAAGAACAAAAGCAAACTCTCGGGGATTGTCAGGATGTGCAGCAAAACTGCTGGCATAGACCTAAGGAACCTCGCAGACCTACACAAGGTGAGGTCAGTGAACAAGGCCAGGCAGATTCTGGCAAACCCTGATCACCCACTCCATGACGAGTTCAGGTTGCTTCCATCTGGACGCAGGTTTCTACAACCCAAATGTAGAACAAACAGATTTAAAAACTCATTTATCCCAGTAGCAATTAGGTTTCTTAATGCACAATAATTTTAACACTGTTATTTTAATGTTTTATTGTCTTGTGTTGATATGTGTATGTGTGTGTAAGTGCATGTGTATGTATGAAACTGTGCACACCTATTGACTGCAAATCTAATTGCCCCTCGGGGATAATAAAGGAACTTGAAACTTGAAACTTGAAACTTGTTCATAGTGGTGAGACCAGGGGGGTGTCCTGGAGCGTTGTCCAAGATCAGGAGGATTTTAAAGGGAACCCTGTGGAGACTGCAAAAACGCTTGACTTCCGGAAGAAAGTTGTTGGTGAACCAATTTTTAAAAACTTCCAGCGTCACCCAAGCCTTTTTATTAGACGCCCAAAAAACAGGAAGCGATGATTTATTAACATTTTTGAAGGCCCTGGGTTTCTCAAATTGGTACACCAACAACGGCTTGAGTTTGCAGTCACCCGCAGCATTGCCCCCCACCAGCAAGGTCAAACGCTCCTTGCCGACCTTGTGGCCGGGTGCGGTTCGTTCTTCCTTGCTGATGTACGTCCTGTCTGGCAAACGCTTCCAGAACAGCCCTGTCTCATCCACATTGAACACTTGCTGCGCAGTGTACCCGCCATCCCTGATGATCTCAGCCAGTTGTGCTGGGAATGCCTGAGCTGCCTCGTGGTCAGCGCTTGCTGCCTCTCCTGTTTAAATGCACACAAAATGACATGGTTAAGCTGTTGTAACACACTGTAATAAAATGAAAAAAAAATATTCGTTAGTCGAGGACTACCTGTACTGTACTGTACCTGCATTATTAAAAAAGAAAAATGAGAAATTAAAGTGCTCACCCTGCACTCTGATGTTGTGGAAGTTGTTTCTCTTCCTGAAACGATCGAACCATCCTTTGGAGGCATTAAACTCCCCTGATGTGCTGCTCGAAGTCCCTCCTCCAGCGCTTTGGGAGGACGTCCCTTCACCCGGATCGCTCTGAGAGGACGTCCCTTCACCCGGATCGCTCTGAGAGGACGTCCCTTCACCCGGATCGCTCTGGGAGGACGACCCTTGACCCGGATCGCTCTGGGAGGACGACCCTTGACCCGGATCGCTCTGTGCAGCCCCCTGCCCCCCCGCACCCCCCTGCTCCCCTGCACCTACCCCAGTCAACCCTAGTTCCTGCAGCCTGTCATAAATCATCTTTGCCTTTTCACAAATCACAGACATCCCAACTGGTATTCTGCGCTGTGTGTTGTCCTCCAGCCAGAGGACAAGCAACCTTTCCATCTCGACTATTCTCCCCGTCCTTTGCTTGGTAATGATGGTGGACTTCATGGGGGCTGAAGCACGCACCTGCTGCAAAATGCGTTCTTTGTCCGCCATTATTGTCCCCACAGTTGACCTCGGCAACCCTAGCGCCTCTCCAATTTTAGAGGGAGTCATGCCCTGATCGGACATTTTTATTATTTTTGCCTTCGTCTCCAGCGTTATGGTACGACGAGGTTTTTTCCCCTGTGCCGCGTCCGCGGACTTTGCAGGTCTCTTCGGAGCCATTCTTGATCAAGCTAAGGTGCTAATTCCTAAGGAGCAAAAATTAAAATTAATGCTAACGTTCAAAAATGAATGCTGACGTTTGCTTTCGTCTAAAAATATTTTTTTATTTAGTACTGGACCGTACCTGCCCGTTCGATGACCCGTGGACAACTCCTGTCGTTCTCGTCACAATTAGCTAACGTGCTAACTCCTAAGGAGCAAAAATTTAAATTAATGCTAACGTTCAAAAATGAATGCTGACGTTTGCTTTCGTCTAAAAATATTTTTTCATTTAGTACTGGGCCGTACCTGCCCGTTCGATGACCCGTGGACAACTCGTGTCGTCGTCGCGTCGACTATTAGCTAAATGCTAACTCCTATGGAGCACAAATTAAAATTAATTCTAACGTGTGCTAACGTTGGCTTTAGTCTAAAACTGATATAAATTTACTGTAAATGTACTGTACCTGCTCGTAGGTTCTTCGTACGTTTTTTTTTTGTCGTGTTCTTCGTTCTTTGTTCGCTGTAACTGTTCGTAAGTGTCTTCTCCCATCAATCACCGTGGAAAACCACGAGGCACAAAATGGCCGCAGCCCTTTAAATAGTTACCGCTTTACCTGTACGGATCCCTCCGCCGCCAGGTGCACTGCGGCTTTGTGTACATCCGCCAGAAGCCCAGCCCCCCCCCTCTCTTGCGGTACTTTTCCACAGTCATGCGCAGTGTCATGCCCAACAAACAACAGCCAAGGCAAAAGGCAATCCCCTCCCCCACCTCGCCGATTGCCGTTTTGTGACGCAGTTTCGCCGTAGCTCGATTATATACCTGTAATGGGGCTCGTTCGTAGGTCGTGTGCCGTAGGTCGATTATATATTTTAACTTGGTTCGTTCGTAGGTCACATATTTTCTGCCGTACGTCGATGACATTATTCTACTTTAACTCGTTCGTAGGTCCCGTGGTTCGCAGGTCGGTGGAGTCGTAAGTCGGGGGTTCCCTGTATATATATTTAAATATATATATATATATATATATATATATATATATTAGAACCTTTTGAGTCTGTGCTCGTTACAACTTGTACTCTATCACTGAGTTTTTCTTGCTTTCTTGCTATGAATATTCTCAGAACGAATGACCAGTGGCAATGGAACCTCTTGTGACATGCTGTTACTGCCAACAAGGGCTGGAAGAATCCCTTTATCTCTGGGCTGTTGGGCGAACCTGGTGGTGCCAACCCTGTCACTCCAATGTCGGGTTCTTGGGGATGGTGCACGGAATTCTAATCTCATGCGATCCCGAGGGTCTTCCACAAACACCTGTAGACGCGTGTTGGGAAATGGAAAGTAATTGTAAGGTCATCTGAAGCTCTGCCTGGGAGTCTGAACCTTCTGAACCTAGAATAACTATCCCACTACAAGCAGTATATCTCCCAGCAGTTGCAAAGCTCTGGGAAAATTATACTAACAAGACCAGGTTTGTGACCCTTCAACTGATCACGGGACTGCTTTTGACCAAAAGTCCTCCATTTAAAATTGTGCAAGAATTCCAAGAACCTCTACCTCCCCAATGGCCGGCATCCTTGAGTATGGGCTTGGGAGCCAACCCTCCGGTGGTTCCAAAACCAGCCATGACACCAACCAAAGACCGAGATGCCAGTGGTTATGTTTTCATGGCACCCATGGTGAAAATTGCGAACCAGCTCCCGATATTGTTCGCTGACCTGCCTACCCATCTGCTAGAGAGAATCCAGCCAGCCCCATGGAATTGGGGGCAACCGATCCTGAACCGTGGGAACTTTCTCTGGATGGTTCTGAGCAGCAAAGAGGATCTCTGGATGGTGCTGAGCAGAAAGAGAGAAATGCAATATCAATCCTGTGTATGTCCTGTACATATTTCAGTTTTGACAATAAATTTGACTTTGACTTTGACAAATCCTGGAGTCCTTCTTCAAAGACTTCATGCTCAACGGAATTGGCGGTTCACGGCAACCCAGCTCCAACGGTACCATGTCCACTGACCCATCTAGCCCTATCAATCTCGAGCCCCCTATCCTGACACCGGAAAGGCCCAATCCTCCGGAGTCAGACTGCACTAAAGAATCGGAGATGGGCCCCCCAGAGTTGGAACCAGAGCTACAACTTGAGGTAACAGGCCTGACCCACTCCACTCTCTCACTTGATGGTCAGCCAGTTTATGACCTCATAACCCCGGTCGGGTCCCCAATGATGGAGGAGACCCAACTTCCTCTATCCATCAAGCCTGCATGCCCACCAGCTACCTATCATCCAACTCAGCCTACTACCTCAATCAAAAATAGTCCGGAGCCCCTGAAGCCAACTGCACCGTGGGATGACCACATAGGACAGATCCCGAGGAAACTAAATCTGGACGTTGTCAAAGTATGCAGGACTTTTATGTTGAAAACAGGCTATTACACTATTACAAAACCTTTACAACACACATACATCACATAGCCATGGGCTGAAGGCCTGTGGCAGTGCCTCACTCTTACCAGATGGGAAAGGCAACACACGTACACATACACACACGCACGCACACACGCACGTGGGCGCACGTGCACACACGTGCACATGCACACACATGTGTGCATGTGCACACACGCACTGTGTACTCACGCACTCCCATACACGCTCAAGGCAGGAGCAAGACAGCCAGGCCTCTTCTTAGTGTTTCACACAACTGCAGAAGAGAGTTACTGGGGAAGGTAGTTTTTGCTTTTTGCTTCAAGGACTGTTTAAAAGTAACAAAAATTATTTTAACAAAATAATAAGAATAAGAATTATTACAGGATCCACACTAAAACATTCAGAAGTAAATCTAAAAAAGCTAAGCCTGGTCCTCTGGACATTCAAAAAAACAAAAAAACAAAACAAAGCAAAAAATTGTAGAAACGTTTCGTCTTTCGTCCGAAAGACTTCCTCAGTCTGAGGTGCTGGGTTCAGCTCAGTCTTATAAATAGCACCCTCTCACAGTGTTACACAACCAGTTGGCTGATGACAGCCTGAAACCAGTTGCTCACATGATCAGACCCAACTTCCACTGGCCAAAAGGATGGCCCAGCACAGAAGATCAACATCATCAGGTCAGGACTCTGCAGTCTACACTCATCTCCAGGCCAGCGGTCACTCTTTCAGGGATGAAGATGTTCACATCCTTGATAGAGAGGAACGATGGTTTGAGAGAGGAGTAAAGGAGGCCATCTTTGTGAAAAGAAACCGCCCATCATTAAACAGGGGTGGAGGCCTCCGAGTTCAACTGTCCCCCTCCTACAATGCTGTGATTGCTGGTATCACTCAGCCCTCTGTGAATAGCAAACAACCATCAGGGTGCTAACGATCCATTGTTAGGCTGATGGTCCTCCTTGATCATGTGAGCAGCTGGTTTCAGGCTGTCATCAGCCAACTGGTTGTGTAACACTGTGAGAGGGTGCTATTTATAAGACTGAGCTGAACCCAGCACCTCAGACTGAGGAAGTCTTTCGGACGAAAGACGAAACGTTTCTACAATTTTTTGCTTTGTTTTGTTTTTTTGTTTTTTTGAATGTCCAAAGGACCAGACTTAGCTTTTTTAGATTTTTCTACCTGGATTATTGAGCATGCATCAGGGTATTCAGAAGTAAAGCGTTATTGCAGACAGATGAGGCTTCTTATCAAGATATAAGCATGCACACAGAGAAACACACAAGGAGTTATAATAATAATAACACATACGCGCTCGAGCAGGTCTCTCTCTGGACAGAAATGGGTCAAATGAGATACAAAAGTGCACACTTTTACACTCACAGAGGAAGAGCTCAGAGGAGAGTTTTAAGGCTCTTAATAAACAGTTCACTTCTATCAAACATATAATTATATAAAAAGTGTTCTTATATGAAACAAAGTGTGATAAGTGATTGGATTTGTGAAATTGTATGTTCTATGTTATTTGGGATGTGTTATAATGTTTCCACAGCAAAACTAAGAGGTGCTCCACAGCTGGGTGTAGAATTAGGGTGTTTTTAAATATTTTATGCAGCTGAAATGTGTGTTTTCCACTAAACTAGGTGAAAGTTGAGACTTGTCTGACCGAAGGTTGGCGCGAGGCCCAGATTATGTCACCCTCAGCCAGGGAGGGCTGAGAGCTCAGAGACATTATGTCATTGTTCAGTGAGGGCTGAGAGGAGGTGTAAAAAGTTACCTCACCAGTAACCAATGAAAAAGTAAGAAAGTGGCATAGCCTCTGTAAGTGGGGCTGAAATCCCCCTTTTTTTTACTATAAATAAGACTGATGAACAAGAGAAATTTGCTGAGTTGCTGAGTTTCTGAAGTCATGAAGAGACCTTTGGATATTTTTGGACATTTCTGGAAAGACCTGGGACTAAAGGAGAAATGGATTTAATTCGAAGAGTTTTTCTCCTGGACAAAAGGAGTACTCTTATGCAGCCCGAATTAGCTATTATTTCATTTTTCTTCAAGATGAGAGAAGTCCCAGGACTTGGAGTAAAAACTTCCCTTCTTGCTAGGAGCGAAGGATTATTTCCCTTTTCCACACTGGACTAAGTCACAAGGCTTATTTTCCATAAGAGAGGTAAGGGATACTCGACAGAATTTGTTCATCTAAATTTATATTAAGATTAAATTATTATGACAGCAAAAAAGCCTCCTTCTCTATGAAGATTTTAAAATCAGTTGCAAGTTTTGTTGATGAGGAATTAAAGTAATTTTGGAAGAAGCTCTGAGCGCCGACGGTCCGTCGCGCGGCTGTTTATGTTAGTGGAACACGGTGTACTTTCTTATCTTCTACCGGCTTCGAAGGGCTTCTTCATCAGCACCGCAGAGCCATGTTGGATTAAAGGCTGCTTTTTTGTGGAATACTATTTTTCCTGATCTGAAAATATTTTTTGTGGAACAAAACAACATCTCTTGATTAGATTCAACAATAATTATGGAATACAATTTGCTGAAGTTGCTGAAGTCATGAAGAATTCTTTGAATTTGCTGGATACTTTAAGAAAATTGGATTAATTCAAAAAGAGTTTTCTCCTGGACAAAAGGAGTGCTCTTTGCGGCATCGGGATCTGCTCTGATTGGTCTTGGCTTATCAGCTTGTTTAAGCTAAGGGAACACCGCTTCTGAAGCCTTGTTCGTCAGTACCGCAGAGCAGATGATGGAAAACCTTGAGGAATTATACTATGAAAAGAAGACTCGGATCAATGCCTGCATTCAGAGAGCTGATTGTTTTTAAATCTGGAAGAGTTTAAAGAGAGGTTTGTGCACCGAGAGTCAGGCTGCAGCGAGCTGAATGTTTGGAAAAATTTGGAAGATAAAGAGAACACAGTGTCCCTGTTCATCTTCTAACTGCTACTAAAAGGCATTTCGTCGGCTCGACTGAGCTATGATGGATTTTTAACTAATTTTTCCAGGAATTACCACATTTTCTAATGGATTAAAATTGTCTATTTCTGGATTACCATTTTTCTGAATGGATTTAACAAATTTGTAGAACAAACAAAGGTAACACTTTATAATAACTACACCTTATTTAGCCTTATTTAAGCATTAATAAACATTTAATTAACATTGAAAACATCATTAATTAAGGATGATTCACACTTAATACACTATTAATTAACATACTTATTAACGCTTTATGCATAAAGAATAATGAGTTCCAAAACCTACGTACTCAATGTTTATTCATGCTTAATAACTCATTAATTAACTATGCTATTAAGGCAGTTGCTAGTAGTTACTTAAGTGTATTTGTGAACCCTTCTAAAGTGAAGACTATTCATGCTTTATTAAGGTTTTGTTAATGTTTAATAAATCCTAAATAGCCACAAGTTATTTTTCACTTGGGGAAATCAGACAAAATGAATTCACTATCTATTAATCCTGCAATGCATCATTAATTAAGGCAGTTGCTAGTAGTTACTTAAGTGTATTTGTGAACCCTTCTAAAGTGAAGACTATTCATTCTTTATTAAGGTTTTGTTCATGTTGAATAAATCCTAAATAGCCAGAAGTTATTTTTCACTTGTGGAAATCAGACAAAAATCAAAGCAGGAGACGTTGAATACCAAAAACAGGTTTGTATTGACATTTTCTAAAAGTCAATAAAACATACATCTGTCAGTTAGATGTTCCCACCGCTAGTTAGAACGACTCCGTCACGTTTTGCAAAATAAAGAAACCGAGTAGGACTCGCTGCAGAAGAAGCCTGCAGTTTAACAAAACCGAACTACGTCCACATCGTGATGTCGTCAGCTTTCTCTTCGCTTGTGAAACTTTGTTCAGTCACATTCTGACGGTCATGAGCACTCGTTTGACTCGTTTTGAAGCGAAAACAACGCGCTTTGGAGACTAGCTTAGCTTTTAGCCTGCTATCGCTAACGCCTGCTGTTGGAGTGAGCGCTGCGTAACAACGACGTCACCACGCACGTTTTGTGTCACAGCTTTTTCTGTCCGGGCGGGTTGTTGAAGCAGCCGTTTCAACACGAACAGAAAAAGAAAAACGTCAGTGAAACGTTGTAAAATCCTATCATTTGATTTGTGACCAAAATGTTTTGCACTACTTTTCTTTGACACAATTTTTGCCACTTTAGTGACCTGCTACAGGTTGAGTGTTTCGCTGCGTAACAACGACGTCACCACGCACGTTTTGTGTCACAGCTTTTTCTGTCCGGGCGGGTTGTTGAAGCAGCCGCTTCAACACGAACAGAAAAAGAAAAACGTCAGTGAAACGTTGTAAAATCCTATCATTTGATTTGTGACCAAAATGTTTTGCACTACTTTTCAAAAACGTCAGTGAAACGTTGTAAAATCCTATCATTTGATT
>JBBPBX010084012.1:0-15398 GCA_038048925.1 Garcialebias charrua
TGTTGTGCCATTTTATGGAAAGTTAAAAGATGTCAGGGGAGCTTTAAAGTGTCAGATGAGGGGAGAAAAATTTGTTTTTGTAGACAATGCTGAAAATAGTCCTGACGAAAGGTCGGAACTATGAATCTTTTTCACCATTTAAACAGCGGAGTGCAGCTTGAACCGTGAAATGGCAGAACCGAGTGTTTTTACAGCCTCCTAATTCCTTAAAACAAACCACGGGTCCGAGCTCATATAGCCGTGCATGCACTGCAGAGCTTAATATGAGAGGAGCAGAGGGAGGTGGAGACATTAAAGGGGACCACATATTCAAAATTCACTTTTTAATGTTTTTTTTACTCAACTTTGGGTATTTACTTCATAAAAAAACAGTCCTAAGGCCAAAAAAATGCACCCAGTGGTTTATTTACTCTAAGTAAATTTATTTTACTGTGATAAGATAGGTTTCGTTTTCAAATCATCGCGCTTGTGACATCACAAGCGCCAGGACAACCCACCTCGAACCTGAGTCCAGCCCCTCACCTAGCAACCCCTGGTTAGGCTCAACCCACTTCAGTATAAGAGTTGACGGTTGTTTTTCCTGATTTCATGTCAGCACAATGGCTAAAAATGTCACAGTCTAGCCAGCTAACTCTCTGACCCTCCTGGCCCAGATAATGGAGTGCGCACTAAGAGATTTAAAATTGATAGTTTTCAGATGGGAGGCTTGAATGATCAGCGATGCAGCATTTTGCTGTGTGTGTGTGTGTGTTGGTTTATGTGTCATTAGCAGGACAGACTACGTACCGCTAAACCTCATTGACAAACCCGTGTGTGTGTATGTGTGTGTGCCGGGCCCGGCGCGCGGCTGAGCGAGGGACACAGATAACAAGACAGCCCCGCTGTGAGTGTGTGTGTGTGTGTGTGTCCGCGAGTGACATCCACGACCGCTCCGCTACCTCCAGCTCGCGCGCACAGGGAGAGGGAGGGAGACGTCAGGGAGGGAGTTGGACATTTATTACAGAGGAAAAATGAAAAATGACACGACAACTTGTACACGTCTGATCAGTCCCACAATGAATAAATACGTCACGCGGTCCAGTTCAGCTCAGCGTGAGTTCAGACATCCTCGTCTGCCTTTGGAGGACGGAGTTAATGTAAGCAGATCTTTAAAGGGCGTGCCACGAGATCTCATTATCATAAACCGGTCGTTCAAAACGAAAGTTAAAAATGGCAGAATTAAAAAGGGTATAATTGATTATCTAAGCATTATTTTGTGTATAAAATTGAATGAAAATGGTCTGGATAGCCCACAGATACACCAAAAAAAATTATATGACCAACATTTGGTCCCCTTTAACAAAGCAGCAGTTATCTTATAGCTAAAGACACGGTCCTTAGCAGCTAACAATATGGCTAACGCTTTAGCCGTCTTCCTCCACAGCTAAGACCTACTGCGTCTCCAACGACACGACAAGCCGCTGAAGAGGATTATTATTTAATAATATGTGTAAATAAATGTCTAAAAAGTAAAGTAATGTATGTAAATAGTTTATTTTTTAAACATTTATTTTGTAGAGTTACAGCTGTTTGTTAATAAATGTAGCTGTGTGACAACTGGGACAAAGCTTTGACTCAGAAATATATGTTTGTTATTCTTTTATGGAAAGAAAATTATATCGATATATATCGTATATTACGATATATCAAAAAAATATCAAGATATGAATTTTTGTCCATATCGCCCAGCCCTACTTCTTGTAATTTAACTCACATGTTTTATTCCTGTTCATCAATTCATAGTTTTTGGCAGAATTACTGTACTTTGATACAATGTCAAAGATTCTGTCTGTGGTCATTAAAACCCTCACCCCATGTTGCCATATTTGGGCTTCTAGTTAACTATAAACACTTCACTTCTAATCAATTGAATATTTTAGCATTTACCGTATTTTCCGGATTATTGGTCGCACCGGAATATAGGTCGCAGTGTCCAATTATTGCCAAAAAATTGGAAAAATCCATAAATAGGTCGCACCGGAATATAGGTCGGACCTACGTCACCGCCGACGTAACGCGTCATCCACTGCTGGCGCGCCGCGTGACCGCTGAGTCAACCCGGCAATATGGACCGAGTGTTTAGCTTTGCTGCTAATGTCTGCCAGAAGCTAACAGAAGCTAACACGAGACGAGTCCGCCTCTCAGAACACCGAATAAAAAAATCGAATTTTATGTCAAATGTTTTCTATAGACCATTGTTACGTACATTAATGTCTTATAATTTCATTTCATTCATTTATTTTTTCATTTATTTATTTATTCATTTTATAAAAAAAAGAATACACAACAAACATGTTTCTTGTATAAAAAGAAAATATAAAATGAAAGGTGGCAGAAGAAGAAAATATCTTATTTTGTCTGCCCCTTTTTAGAATAAAAAAAATCATTTCAAACAATAATTATATTTAAGTAATAATGAAAAAAATGAATAACACATCTCAATTTTCAAATTTCGAGATATTACACATTGAACTACTTCATACATATTTCTTCAATAATTCACTCTTTATCATTTTTTTAAATACAAACATTGACATTGCTTTTTTTATATCACACTCTAAGTCATTCCACAATCCAACTCCCTGGACTGAGGTAGACCGTCCCTTCAAACTAGTTCTGTATTGTGTCTTTACAAATACATCAGTTCCCTTTAGGTTGTAACAGCTTGATCTTTTAACAAAATGTCTCTGAATATTTAAGGGTAGTGCATTGTTATGAGCTTTATACATCATCATTAAAATATGGTAATCTACTAAATCATGGAACATCAGTAATTTCAATTGAAAAAATAATATACTAGATGGATGACAGTAATGTTTTCTTGCAATAATCCTTATGGCTCTTTTCTGTAAAATAAAAATAGGTTTTGTAATAGTTTTACATGCTTTTCCCCAAACATTAATGCAATAAATTAAATGTGGAACAATGATGGTGTTATACAACAGATACAACGCTTTGTCATTCAATAGGTCCCTAACCTTATACAGTACAGCAATGGATTTCGAAATTTTCATTTTTACAGAGTCTATATGTTTTTTCCAAGTTATTTTGTCATCAATGACAACACCCAAAAACTTGACCTCACTCACTCTACAGATTTCTCCATCCTCAATTGTAAATTTGACATCTGCAGATTTCTTTTTATTTCCAAATATCATATAATGGGTCTTTTCTAGATTTAATGATAATTTGTTTAGTTTAAACCAAGTCTGTATTTTGACAAACTCTTTCTTCATCAATTCCAACATCTGATTCATATCCTCACCTAAACAAAATAAAGTAGTATCATCTGCAAAGAGGATACATTTGAGGAGTCCAGATACATTAACCAAATCATTAACATATAAAATAAACAACTTAGGTCCTAGTACAGAGCCTTGGGGAACTCCACAGGTGATATTACAATAATCAGATTTTACATCATCAATCTGTACGAACTGCTTCCTATCTTTCAAATAACTATGTACCCACTGCAGCGCTGGTCCTCTAATGCCATACACATTCAGTTTCTCAAGGAGAATGGTGTGATCTATTGTATCGAAAGCCTTTTTTAAATCGACAAATATACTTATACCATATTGTTTGTTATCGACAGCTGTAGTCATTTCTTCCATAAACTCCATGAGAGCCATAGATGTAGACTTCTTTGCTCTAAACCCATACTGACTCTCACTTAAAATATTTTGCCCATCAACAAATTTGTCCAATCTATTAACAAATAATTTTTCTAGAATCTTTGAAAACTGTGGCAACAAGGAAATTGGTCTGTAGTTAGTAAATGCACATTTATCACCATTTTTGAAGAGTGGAACAACCTTAGCTACTTTCATTCTGTCTGGGAATGTTCCTGTTGAGAAAGATAAATTACATATATATGTAAAAGGGACAATAACATGACTCATTATCTCTTTCACAAACATCATATCCATGTCTGCACAGTCTTTAGATCTCTTGCCTGAAAATTTGTTTACTAAATTCATTATTTCTTCTTTGTCTGTTCCTTTCAGAAAAAAACTATTTACACAACCATTAATTGAAAAGTTCACATTTCCATCCACTTTAGGTATTTTAGTTGCAAGGCTAGTTCCAACATTGACAAAATAATCATTAAAGCCATTGACAATTTCTTTTTCATCATGGATTTCCTCATTGTTCACCACAAAATATTTTGAAATACCCGTTTTCACCTTGTGTTTTTTCAGAACACTATTCAGTACAGTCCATGTTGCTTTCATATTACCATTACTTTTATGTAGTAAATCACTATAATATTCCCTCTTTTGTTTTCTTATAATCCCTACCAGTTTATTTTTATATTTCTTATATTTTTCTTCTGTCTCTAATGTTCTAGTTTTCAGAAAACATGAATACAAATAATTCTTTTTTTTACATGCATTTTGCAATCCTTTCGTCATCCATGGTTTCTTAAAGTCTTCTCTCATGCAATTTTGTGACATACAGTTTTTTCTATACAAAGCTTCCAAAATATTCATAAACTTATCATATGATTTATTAACATCATCAACATACACATCATCCCAATTTTGTTTATCTAAGTCTTCTTTTAATTTATCCAATGCTTTTTTAGATGTATTTATTATTTTTATCTTTCTTATGTTTGTTTCTGTATTGATTTGATCTTTACAATAGATCGCAAAAACTGGTAAGTGATCACTTATATCAGTCATTAAAATGCCACCTAACACATCACCATCTGTTATATTTGAGAAAATATTATCAATTAATGTTGCACTATGTGTTGTAATTTGTGTTGGATTAGAAATCATTGGGTACAGATTTAAGCTGTTCATTGAATTTATGAATGTACCGATGTTATTAGAACCAGTTTTACTCCTTATATCAATAATTTAAACTCTGTAAGCAGAAAAAATATACACCGAGTGGTTTAGAAGCAAACTGAAGTAAACTGATATAAAAAAAATAAAAAACACGGGAAGTCCGCCTCTCAGAACACCGAATAAAAAATCGAATTTTAAGTCAAATGTTTTCTTTAGACCATCGTTACGTACATTAATGTCTTATAATTTAAACTTTTTTTTTTTTTTTTTTTTCCATTTATAGATGGCCTCCCTTCACACCTTATAGCCATCCTCTCACTCCAATATAGGTTCCAAGATGGCGCCCGTAAGCATGGCTGCGTGTCCACCTCTCCTGTGGGTGTTTGGAATTTTTGTGTTTTGTTCGTTCTTCATTGGAGACATAACTACACTGCTGGTTTATGATCGGAAGCAGCTTCTGGATTTACGTTTTGCTGCCGCGGATGTCGCTGATTCGGGCCAGTATGATGCCTCTTATCAACAGGTCTGGTTCCTGTAAGGTCCCATTGTGGCTAGTTTGGGCCAGTTCCTATGGGACCGGTTTATTTCTGTATCCATGCGCGCATTAGGACCCCTTTGGTGGGCGTGAAGTTCTCCTGCAGTGGGCGGGTAGTTCTCCTGCAGTGGGTGGATCATTAATATCAACGCTTCTAACCAGCTGGTGGCGCTAGTGATACATTAAGCTCTTTACGAACCACCACTAACAATAGAAGAAGAAGAGCTGGGGAAAACAACACACAACAAAATGGATGACATCGTTGCTTTTTTCAACGTTCTGCTTTGCCTGTTGCTTTTTCAAAGAGTAGAAGAACTGAGCAGAGTTGGGAGGGAAGCGATTTTCAATCACAGAAGACACGTTATTTTCAGGCGTCGAAGAGAACTTCTGTTCAGACGTTTAACAGCAATCCGAACCATGGAAAGGCTGCGTTTATCCACACAAAACACTGAACAGTCTGGAGCAAAGTAGAGTTTTTGAACGTTTAAATGAAGTTTCCATAGCATAGCATAGTTCATTACTTATTAATAAACTACATTACATTGGACTCTGGAAAAACCTTTTAGTGTTTATGCTTAACCTTGCAGCTTATTAAATTAAGCTATCGCACATTATCTCAACAATTGAAGTGATGTTTAGCAAGAGGAAGCTAGGCTTTTTTAACTTCGATTTGATCCTCTATCCATTAAAAAACTACATGATTTGAAAAACATGGCTATAGTGTTTTAAATTTAAATCCTGCTGTGCTCCATTTTACCAGTCAAACTCACGGAGATATTTTTTGACCTTGGGTAAACATGCTGCAGAAGCTGCTGGATCCACAGGATGGACATCAGGCCACAGGTGTTTGAGATGCTATGATGGAGAAACTCCTGAATGAGGATGATTATAAACAGATTACACAAATCCTACACCTTTATAACTGTACTGCTATGTAGATTGATTTACAAAACATGGAAATAATGTATTATGGCTACAATTTCCAGTACTCATTACAGAAAAAACAAAACAATAGAAAAGCTACTCCTTATTTGTAACTGTCACTAATCATCTGAGGACCTTTGTCAATTTAATGAAAAATAGTGTGTGTGTGTGATTCAAGTTATAAAGCTGTGCTTTGCCGTGAGCTTGGGTTATGGAGATTGACACATGCCGAACAATCTCCATTTTGCAAGCTTACAGAACGCCACAGCTTTATAACTTTATTCACACACTCCATTTTTCATTAAATTGACATTGCTCCTCAGATGATTAGCGAAATGTCTTCACTTCAAATGAAAGTCTTTTTTTTTTTTTATCCATTTTGGTTTGGATTTGACATGTAAAGGATAACATAGAATCTTCACCAGTGTCGTTATAGGTTAAAAAAAAACAAAGTTACTTTGCTTATCCTACACTATTGACTTACAACAAAAATGCTGTAAGCGCTTCACTTTTGAAGATAAGATGGAAGCACAACTTACAATTGTGTTTTTATTAGAAATTAAGGCATACAAAACAAGAAAAAACTTTTTTAAGGTTTAGAAATATACATCTCTCGTAACTTATCGGTTTGCCATGGAACGGGCAACCGTTTCCAGCACCCCAAGGAGCGCTTGATTGAAAGCAGCCCTCTGGTCAGCCTCCTGCCTTCGTTGTGCTGCTTCCTCTCTTCTTAAAGCCATTTCCTCCCTCAGAATGGCTTGCTCCTGCTCCCTCGCTGCGTCAGCTTGACGTTGACTCTCCGCAGCAGCGGCCTCACGTGCTTTTTGGGCTTCCTCGATGGTTAACCGGAAGTGTTCCTCTCGCTGTGCCCGGTTCTTCTCCTCCTGTTCAGTCTGAGCTGTAATAAAGCTTTCAGCTACAGTTGTCGCTTTGCGCTTTCTATGACCTAGATAGAACAAACAAGAAAATGGCTGTTAGACAATGAAGTACAGAATGATACAGTTTTTAAATACGTTATTGAAGTTTTAGTTCCTGCTAATTTTGAAAAAAGATCGTAACATCAGGAATATGATTCTCTTCATAAAGCAATCTTGCACCTTTATGGTGGTAAGCAAGTGGGTATAAACAAATGACATGTATTCTTTTTCAAGAGTTTGTGTGAATTTAGAAAAAGAACAAGGCCATCATAAAACAACAAAAAAAACACACTGAATAATATGAATTATAAACTTGATGAATGAAAGTTAAAGTAATAAATGAATAATACATTTTAGCATTAACACAATTGAATAATTGATAATGTAGTTTTACTACATGTACGTTGTTTTACAAGAAAATAGTAAACACAACACAAAATTACTATCAACGTGATGTTAGACACGTTTGGTGCTGCTTCATACCTAGTAAGGGGTGTTGGGTGGGGCCTTTCTGCTGCGTGTTGACCGGCGGAGTGGATGTAGAATTCCTTGAAGCTGTACTTGGAGATTCAGTGGTCGGGGAAGGGTTTGAAGTGGGAAGGCTTGGAGAGTCAGAAACAGAATCTGAAGAGCCTTCTTCTTCTTCATGGACACTGTCTGCATCAAAAAAAGAGTGCAAAAACAGAAACAAAGTACAGTTAACATTGATGCCAAGTAATGACGACGTAACAGTGTGAGCCTCATTTGTTAAGATAGTGTATATACAGAATTTCTTGAATTAATTCTAATAGCTATTAATATAAATTTAATGCCATTACAATATTTTTAATACTACTACAACACTGAGCTGGAACCATTGTATTTCAGTTCAGAGCAACTAATAGTAAAGTGATAAATTACTGTAATTTTCTTCCTAAAGTTTGGTAGTAAATGTAGTTTTATAACTATTTTTGTATGCTGGATACATCAAGTTGCTTCTTGCCTCAATAAAAAGCACTGACCTACTTGTTATTTAAATCTAACCCACGGCAAATAGTTATTTAACTTTTCACACACACAACATATCTCTAATGGCAAACAAAAAACTTGAAACTTGAAACCAGAATAGTTTAAAATAATTCATCATTGAACACATGCAAAATTCAAATAGAGGGGGGAAAATAATAACAGCTGTACTGTATATTTCTGCCTGTAAGTCTCTGTTTTTAACAAAATTTACATGCCCTGGGACTTATAGGCCAAAGTGACATATTTATCGAATTTTTCCCATATTTATAAACCATTTTTGGACAGATATAACCGTTTCCATTTAGACTAAACCAAAAACAGCTGCACCACCCCGGTGAATTTGACCATTAAGATACAAGAGATACAAGATACAAGATAGGTTTATTAACATTGCATCAATTTCCACCGATACAGCGTAAATATGTAATTACAGTCATCCAGAGAGAGTTGAGTGCAAAAAGCTGCTGCTTATCAAAACATGACATGTTCATTAGCGCGGCCGCTCTCATCCGTCACCAGATGAAGGTCAAAGGTGGGAAAATAGGGTAAGAAACCATGGGGGTTACAGCGTTGATATTAAAAAAAAATGAATCACGTTTTGTCTGCAAGACACCGCATGATCCAGTAAAAACCATATCTTAAGCACATTTAGTTACAGTAACATATTGCATGTTGAGAGAGATGGGCCGAGGCAGGGAGGTTTCTGTCCATGACACATTCCGGGACTCCGTTAACGGTCATAGAAAAGTTCTCCGGGGTAGGGGGGGGGTAAGCAGACAAGACAGAGACAGCTGTGTTTTCCACAGTAAGCACTTCAGGAGAATTTAGATATCCAGCTTGTCCAAGGCTGTTTCCAAGGGAGTCAGATAAGAATTCACAAAATATTTTCACATCAGGCAGACACTGTAATTTTTTTGCAGCCTTCAGTCTGTGAGGGCAATTCTGTCCAAAATCCAATTCGGGACTTTTTCCACTGATCCAGCTCCGACCTCAGATGTAAAAACCACAGCGACCCGAGTCCTAAAAACCAAGGGTGACCAGCTCCCCCTCAGAAAGAGCTCTCACACAGCTGAGTTCTGATGTTTGACAGCGAACAGAGTCCACAAGACCAAGGGTGATTCTGTACACCTCCCGGATAGGCTCGCACACAGCTGCTTGTTCGAGGTCATAGCGCAGACCAGACGTCGGGTGCTTCAGTCATAAGTCCTGCTGAAGTCCCCCTCTTTTGCGATAGACCAGTGCTCCACAAACGCCAAAAAGTAAAGCGCAGCCATCATACTCAATATAATCCAAGATTAGTCACCTCCCAGAGCATTCCCAGAAATCCACGGAAACCAGAAACCATCACGGAATCCATGGCGTTCCTCCGTCACTCTGTGCGGGTGGAAAGGCTCCCCTGTGCCTTCTTCTGTGGGGATCTTCTTTGTAGAATCGAATGCCCAAGCCTCCAATCCATCTTAATTTGCGTTCGAAGTGCATTTCTGTGGAGCTGCCAGCAGCAGGGGGTGGGGGAAGACGGGAGAGGAAAGGAGACGCGTCTGCCTCTGACGAGAGCCAAGTGAGTCCATTAAAGTGCATTTATTAAGCAAATGATAGACTGACACGCAACTCTGCTATAATTTACAGCTAAGAAACAATTCTTTAGGAGCTTTTTTGTTGTTAAATTTAAGATAAACGAGCGCATGCCTTCTTCCTTGTTGTTGTCGTCCCGCACGCGCGTGCAACAGCACCAAGCGCCAAACTATCTTTACAGCAGATTATTAAATCACGTTTTTAGTAAGAAAACGTTAGACTGAGACACACCTATGCTATAATTGACAGCTAAATAATTGTTTATGTATTTTTCTTCAGAGAAAGGGGCCGCTCCGAGTCCTCCCTCCATCTTTTTTTTTTTTTCAGAAAAGCCTCTCGGCTGTTGCTGAAGTCTCCGGTGGTTTTTCAGTCCAAAAACGCTCAGAGAGTTGCATGACTCACTGGAAATATGTTTAAAGTTATAAAACACTCACCATCTACTATAGACTCCAGAAGAGAAGTGCTCCTCCGACTTGTTGTTCTCGATTTTTGGCAGCATGGCAGCTTGCATTTCCTGGAAGACTTCTTCTTCTTCTTCTTCTTCTTGGCGGATTGCAAACAACGTTCAGGTGCATACCGCCACCTACTGGAGAAGACTGAATCTCCGCCCTCCGACCTAGGACTACGCCCCCTGACCAATCAGTGACCACACTGTGCTGATGTCATAACTGGACCCATGAGAACTGGTACTTTGTACCTCAGTCAAGAAGGTCCCAAAATAGGTCCGGTTTCACGTGAACAGGACCCTGTGGGTACACTCCATAACTAGTTGTTAACTAGTTACGAACGAGCCCGAACGAGCGCCAACAGGACCTGTTGATAAGAGGCATTAGAGAGTGAACACCTACCTTTTGTGGTTCATTGCTTGTCTCAGATTTTCCAATCTGAGGAGCTTCAGGGGCGGGGCTCCCTTTAAACCATTTTGAGTCATTGTTCCAGCTGGTACCAACCTTTCGTTGTATGTCAGTTTGAAAATCTTGTTCATTCTTGCTAGTATTATCCAACTCTTTTAACAATCGACGTATGTTCTCTACCTCTTCCGAGGTCAGAGGGCCATTGAGACGACGTGTTTATTCTCGCTTTCTATAGGAGAGAGAACCTCTCCTATTTTTAGCGACTGGGATACGAGCTTTTGACCTGGGCACACCTCAGAGGGTGTTTTGTTTTGCATGTGAGCCTCAAAAGTAGTAACAACGCATCGTTTCATCACTGATTGTTTAAACTGATATTGTAGCTCAAGGCCTTTTTTGAAAAGTTTTTCTCTTTGTCGTTTGCTCTTCTGCCATATCAATTCAATCTTTGCTTTGAGCATGGTAGTCTGCCGCCACCGGTTCATGAATGTGTGTAGCATTCAATATATGTGTAGCACTTTGAGATTTTCAGTAATGAAAAGTGCGTTATAAATTGAATTAATTATTATTATTATTATTATTGAGCAGCTGGTTATTTGTGTGCTCGGAGTTATCAAAGACAATGTCACGCATTGTACCAGTTCGGTCATCCTCTGTATCATTCAAGTTTTCAAACAACCAACCTATGTCCACTATCTCCTCAGAGCTTAGAGGTATGTTGCCTTTTTTCTGGAACTTCTGTGATTTTTTGCCAGTCTCGGACTGTTCCGTTCGAGGGGCAGGAGGGGCTTGTCCTTGATCTGGGGGTTCCTGTTCGGACCCCCTTTTGTGATATGGTTTACTTTTGTGACCATCTTTCTTATCTTTAGGACGTGCGCCCCCCTTTTGAAATCGTTTTCCGTACTCTGGGTCTTGTCTGAGCCACTGCGGTTCATAGTTCCAGCGGGCATCAACATGTCGTGGTTTGTTAGTTTGAAAAACATGTTTCTTCTCGCCTTTTTTAGGAGAGGGAGTTGATGAACTTGTCCCTTCCAGCTCCAGCGAGTGGGATTTGACCTTTTCTTGGTAATGTAGTTCACGCTCTGGTTTTGTTTTTAACCATATCGGGTCAGGGAGTTGACGAACATCAAAACCATTTATAGCACGCCGTTTTATTTTTAATTGTTCAATCTCACATTTTAACTCAAGTTTCTCTTGTTGAAAATTTTCTCTTCTGCGAATGTTATTTTGCCTTAACAATTCAAGCATTTCTGTGAGCAGCTGTAAAGCTTCATCACAATCGTTATCTCCCATCTTTTTGTTTTGATTTTGTTTGATCTCACGTTTTAACTCAAGTTTTTCTTGTTGAAAATTTTCTCTTCTGCGAATGTTATTTTGCCTTAACAATTCAAGCTTTGCTGTGAGCAGCTGTAAAGCTTCATCATAATTGTCATCTCCCATCTTTTTGTTTTGATTTTGTTTGAATCAATAAGACGGTATTTATAATAGTGTATGCAAATAAATGCTTTCTTAGCGGTGAGTTATTTAACTAAAACAGCTTTCTGGGTTTATTCCTGTAATCTATAAACAAGTCTTTTATTCATTCTGTCTTTCACTCAAACGCCTTTTTAAAGATTTCAAATAAATGCAATGTTCACACTAAAATGTTAGCAGATTTTGTTTTATTTTGCACCAAGAGAATGTATTTCAGTTTCAGTAAAACCTTTTGAGTTTTGCTACAGTTATCTGGAGTGACAAATGTAACTTTGTTTGTTATTTTAAACTTTTTATTTAAAATAAACTGGAGTCATTAATTGTACACAGAAAAACGTTAAAAATGCCATTTTTAACTAAAAGTGTGCAGTTGTGCACACCAATTCTGTTTAAAATTCAGAGATGTGAAGAGCTTAATGTGGAAATGCTCTGTTCTCCATCATTTTTTTTTATTTAATTTGAAAATCAAATAAAAAATGCTTTTTTGAGTGTTATTTTAAATCTCTTCAGTATTTAAAATGAGCATAAATTGTTTGTCTGTACCTCTGTTATTCTAAAATTTGTATTTAGAATAAACAGGAGTTTTTGTTTGTGTACAGAACAATTTTAAAAGCTGGTAATTCACCATAAAAATGCTGACTTCTCATGATGCTATGAGAAAACTCATCTGTTAACGTCTTTTAACCAACAGGGGGCAGATTCAAGTCTTAAACTTATCACGAGGTGACCTTTTCTTTCTACTTCCGGCCGCTAGAGACGGCTTGGTTGACTTCTTGCAGCTTAGCCGTTAGCTTGCGAGTAGCATCTAACAACTCTGTAAAAATATCAACATTGGAAAGAGTTGGAGCCTGTACGTGATAAACGCTCGAACCACGTTCTTGTCAGAGACAAATCTATGTGGTTAGACAGTTTAGATGGCTTCAAATGAGTTTTTAAACTCTCAGTGAAATCTCTGTTTGTTCTGTGAGAGTGAACTGCTTGTCACCCAAATTGCACCTGGAAATGACGACAAAATGGGCGGGTCGACGCAGCGCGTCACCAGCTCTGCTGAGCGAGGCGGAGCTCGCTACACAGATACGTGACGTCAACCAATCAGCGCTTGTAGTTCATTCCCAAGCATTCATGGTGAATGTAGTTTCTTACCTTCGACCAATGCAGTCCCGGAAATGACGACAAGGTGGGCTGGTCGCAACAGCGTGCGTTCCCAATCCAGCGAATCAGCGCTCGCTACGAGAGTGATTGACAGCTCACAGCTCTCGTTTTATCCAATCACACGTCTCTTTAACGTTAGCTTAGCACAGCAGAACGCAATTTTATAGACTCATAATCAACTCAAACGCTTCAAATTAACCTCCCAAAATTCTGAAACGTGGCAATCACATTTAAAACAGGCACAACTTAGCTACGCTCAGTAACACAGCACTGCAGCTGTTGAACAAACACGGACTCTCGGAGCGCGTCAAGGTCGGTTCCGGTCCACTTTTTCATGGAGCAGAAACTCTGGTCTGAACAGAACCACTATCCGACAACGTTCTAACAGTAATATGCTTTTTTGACCTGCTCTAACATGTAAAAATACCAGCACAGCAATCTTGTAGATGTTAAATTAGCTTTTCAGGCAATTTGACTCGGCGGTCATTTTGCAGTGGGATTGCCTCAGTTTGTGCACAACGTAATCTGGACCGGGTCCTTATCAGAACCACCAGACACTTCCAACACAGCGTGACAGATCCCCACCAAACTACTTATAGCGTTTCAAAAGTTGAACAAATAACAATTTCAGCTTCAAATGTCATTAACTGCAGTCCTGCAATCGTTCTGAACACTTTTCCAGCCAAAATAATTAATCTGTTAGAGTCTAAAACTTGGATCCTAATATGCAAACATGACGTTACAGTTCATGAGAGATCACAGATTTATGAATAATCTTTCAGAAAACACGTACGAGCCACCAGATGTAAAGGATTATGAGGAGGTCAATATTAATACTGACCTCTTTACCTTAATTAATTTACTTATTCAGATTGAATAGTAATTTCACGGATTCTTTCTTTTTCAGTTTACCCAATATTTCTGTGATCTTTATGATGGATAAATAAAACAGAAGCCATAGAGTGACAATGGACACGTTAACTTAGCTTGATATGTCAAAGAGACACTATCATTTATTTAAAATGAATCAACTAAATTAACACCATTACACTTGATTGACTTGATTTCACTCTCTTTCAATTTATCACGTCAGCACATTTAAATTTAACACAACAGACTTCAATACTGGATGTTAAACATATTTAGTCTGAGGGCTCTTTAGCTTAAATAGTTTCCAGCTTAGAATTGAGGGAAAGGATAGGAGGAAAGATGGAGAGATGGTTTACAGGAAATTGTCTTGAGCATGATACCAAAAGTGACACTTCCATCCGACTTCTGCTAAAATCCAGGTACGTTTTGTAAACAGCTCTTTACCTTCGACGACGAGTCTGATAAAGAAATGACACCAGCCTTCAGATGCACAGAGTCCTTCAGGCCCAGCACGTCCAAAACTGGTTCTAGTTTACGTTTTCAACGTCTCCTGGGTTCCGCGTTGGTCATCAGAAAATGCGTCAGCTCCTGGCCTCTGACTTCAAGATAAACTTATTCCAGGAAGGAATAAACAAAGTTTTGAGCTTACGCTCGTTCGAAGTGGACTCATAACAGCATGTTATTTAGTCCTTAGCTGAATGACTGTCCTTGGTGGGTGACAGACATTCATTCAGCTCTTTGGGACGTCTTCATGTCTTGAAGTTCCCAGCAAACTCATCCGTTCCAGCAACAACTTAGAACTTAAAGAAGGATCTCAGAGAGGAGTGAGACTTGTGTCTTTTCATTGGTCCGTGGACCAGTCGGTCTATTCACTTGTTATCACGACCCAAGGTTACAGCCAGCAGCAGAGGAAAATGTTTAGGAAAAAGACAGACGCACAGACTCCAAGAGGTAAAATACTTGGATTAGCGTCTTAACACTTCTAAAACAAATCTGAAAAGCACAGTTTGACATAAAATTCAACTATGACACCATTATATGGTCAAGTAGCACAGTAATACAGGTAGTCCCCGACTTACGAGCGCTCTGACTTACGAGGTCCCGGACTTACGAGCATGTATCTCATTTAAAAAAAAAAATTTTTTTATTTTTTTTATTTTTATTTTTTTACTATTTTTTTTTTAAATAAATGAATACATGTACAGTACTGGACAGTCACCAAGCACTTAGCCTATCCTAACACAGTTTTTAAAGATGA
>JBBPBX010084013.1:0-12570 GCA_038048925.1 Garcialebias charrua
ACAGCATACACAATATTACTCTGTTTGTGCCGGGGGACTGGATCTTTGGGATGAACCAGTCTTTGCCGTAATGTATTTTGGTAGAGTGACTGAATTTTCAAGATCCTGAGGACAAACCCCCTCCTTCTCCTCAACAATTAGTGGGCCATTAACTGCCTTTTGTTATACATATGCGTGCACTTAACTCAGACACACCCACCACACCAGACTGCATTCCAATTTTTCCTCCAGGTAAGTAATGCCCCTTTTCCACCGGTCAGCTCGGGTCGGATGTTACGTCATATGTGCGTCGCAGAGACCCCCTTTCATCCTTTCCCACCGGATATTCCGTGTTGCGCCGCGCCAGATTTCTTGAGATTTTCGGGCTGGTTTCAGAGGGGTACTGAGGCGAGCTCACCCGCACCGGAAGTAGGAAGGAGGAGACTCGAGCAGTTTTCACGGAAGCGAGGGAAGAGATCACGGCTGGACTTTACATGAATAACACGGTAAAAACAATTATTTGTTTTTAAATTTATAGCAAAGATGGGTCTTCAGCTGAACGTGTCCTTAATAAAATCACGTATTGCTCAAAACTGCAGGATTTTAAAAAGTAGGTTCGCCACGAGCAACGCGCGGCGCGCGGGCGGCTTTATGTCTTTAAATGTAGCTCAATGAACAGATATAAAATATATTTCATAGCTGACTTTATAGTACGAGGGTTCCTGAGCTCAACCACGCTTTAATATTGTCACGTAGTGGTCAAATCTGCTGCATTTAAAGTAGTTTCGCTTTGACTTCTTCCAAACCTGTGCTTGCACAACGAAAATAAATTATAAAAATTCGAATTTGATTTCAAATAACTCCAACAGGATACAGACAGTATATGAACATGTTGTGATCACACTATATTTTTTTGAAAAATATCAGCCATGTGGTTTTTGATATAATTGATGATATGTGATACAAAGTACAAGGGAGAAAAATAATGGAGGTTGCTTGACACATATATGTCTATAAAACATTGAATTTGATTTCAAATAACTCCAACAGGATACAGTCAGTAGATAAACATGTTGTGATCACACTATATTTTTTTGAAAAATATCAGCCATGTGGTTTTTGATATAATTGATGATATGTGATACAAAGTACAAGGGAGAAAAATAATGGAGGTTGCTTGACACATATATGTCTATAAAACATTGAATTTGATTTCAAATAACTCCAACAGGATAAAGTCAGTATATGAACATGTTGTGATCACACTGTGTTGTTTAAAAAAAAAAACAGTTTCTGGACTAAATTAATCACATTTTTCTTTTACAGTCAACAGAAGAAAATCACCAGAATTCAACAACCTGTGTCATCTTCTGGAGGAAGACGTGAGACACCAGATGGAAATTTGTTACTTCTGTTTGTCACTTCAAACTTTTCCTATTAAACGTTATATTTTCTTAAGTGGTGTCCTCGAACATTCAATTTCCTAAACTTATTTTATAATGTGAAGTGTGTATTGTGTTTAAATCCATACTGGAAGTTAAGAGAACTTTCCATTTGCATTTGACCTTTAAAGAATCATAAGATAAAGATTATTAGAATCTGCTCAACTGTTATTACGTTATAAATTATTTGGTTCTAGGATGAAGTCATACAAAAAAAGTCAAAAATTAAAAGTGGCCAAAGTCCTTTGGACAGTTTAAAGTTAAAGAATTCACAGACCATCCATCTACCATCTACCATCTACCACCCAGCAGCAACTTTACCAGGGAAACTCTGGCAGTTTCAAAGATCACAGTGTGATGTTTTAAATCAACTTTATTTATAAAGCACATTTTAAAAACCACAGGGTCAACCAAAGTGCTGTACAATAACATAAAAGACAAGTTAATTAAAAACTATAAAAAGCATACAAAAATATGGTTTGCAACTTTATCAAGCACCTTGTGCATAACTAAATAATAAAATATGTTTTAATACATCTTTATTGTAAAAATACTAAATTGGAAAATACATGGGTTTAAAGAAGGCAACAAGGTAGGATTATGAATTGGGTTTAAAGATTACAGCTCATGAGGTACTCATTATAGCATGACATCTCTTTCACAACATTCTGTCAAAGCCTTTATTGTGTTCTTCTTCTAGTGGTGGCTAGTACTGTAGTAAATAGCTTGAGGGAACACTACTGCCACCATGTGGTAAGACGAGTAGGATTCTGGACCCCGCCCACAGAAGGGGTACAAAAAAGCTGTGGAAACAGAACATAGATGTGACCCGACCCGAACTGAGCCGATCTGAGCCGATCCAACCCGAGCCGAGCCGAGCGGTGGAAAAGAGGCATAAGACTCTGCTTGCACTTCCCCCCTTAGTCAGAAGAGAGGCCCTGACCTGAATTCACACATAACAGACCCTGAAGTTATCTCACAGTTGAGCATTTTGGGACATCCACTGAACGGAAAGCTTTGTCTGCTCCAGAACAATTTTATGCATAAAATTGTCTTATTCTGCTGTGCTGATTATCCTGTAACCCTGATGTTCTGTCAAATAAATTATTTTGCTTACAAGTACTGTCTCTCTCCTTGTCCTTGGCACGTGTATATACGGTGCGTGCCGGCACATGCAGGTGGCCCATTGCCGTGTTCTACAACATGCTTGACCTATTGTTGTCCGTCAACTGACGGACCGACACAGGTCACATGACATGAGGTCAACTGACGGACCGACACAGGTCACATGACCTGAGGTCAAGTGACGGACCAACATAGGTCACATGACCTGAGGTCAACTGACAAAACAACACAGGTCACACGACATGAAGTCAACTGACGGACCGACACAGGTCACACGACATGAGGTCAACTGACGGACCAACATAGGTCACACGGCATGAGGTCAACTGACGTACCGACACAGGTCACATGACCTGAGGTCAACTGACTGGACTGACACAGGTCACATGACCTGAGGTCAACTGACGGACTGACACAGGTCACATGACCTGAGGTCAACTGACGGACCGACACAGGTCACACGACATGAGGTCAACTGACGGACCGACACAGGTCACATGACCTGAGGTCAACTGACGGACCGACACAGGTCACATGACCTGAGGTCAACTGACGGACCGACACAGGTCACATGACCTGAGGTCAACTGACGGACCGACACAGGTCACATGACCTGAGGTCAAGTGACGGACCGACACAGGTCACATGACCTGAGGTCAACTGACAAACCGACACAGGTCACATGACCTGAGGTCAACTGACGGACCGACACAGGTCACATGACCTGAGGTCAACTGACGTACCGACACAGGTCACATGACCTGAGGTCAACTGATGGACCGACACAGGTCACATGACCTGAGGTCAACTGACGGACCGACACAGGTCACATGACCTGAGGTCAACTGACGGACCGACACAGGTCACATGACCTGAGGTCAACTGACGGACTGACACAGGTCACATGACCTGAGGTCAACTGACGGACAGACAGGTCACATGACCTGAGGTCAACTGACAAAATGACACAGGTCACACAACATGAAGTCAACTGACGGACTGACACAGGTCACACGACATGAGGTCAACTGATAGACCGACACAGGTCACATGACCTGAGGTCAACTGACATACTGGTATAATGGACCAGATTGCACGTTTATATATGGTGCGGCCCATTGCCGTATTCTACAACATGCTTGACCTGGCAGCGACAAATGCTTATGTGTTATACAAGGCCTGCACTGGGTCCAAGGATTTTGGACTGAGGGGTGGTGGGTGTAGGTGTAGAATTAATGGGTCATTAGCATGTGAATCAACATTATCTAGCTCACTGAAAGGGAGCGGGGGATTTAGAAGCCAAGTTCACTTGCGCAAAAAAGCGCAGCCTTAGTCAAAGTAGCCACACCCATGGAGCCACTGGGACGTTGTGTTTAGAAAATAAACATCTCAGTTTCTCTGAAACTCCCGCAACATATGGAATGGCCACTGGTCTGGGTCTGGGTTCCTTCTTTTCACCTGATGGCTGGAGTCTTGTTTGGGTTTCTTCTCTGCTTTCAGGAAGGCCCATTTAGGATATCCACATTTCTCTAGAGCCTGTATTGTGTGTGATTTCTCCTTCTGTCTGGCTGCTGAGTTAGTGGGGATGCTGTCTGCTCTGTGAAACAGAGTCCTGATGACTCCTAACTTGTGCTCCAGAGGGTGATTGGAGTTAAACTGCAAATACTGGTCTGTGTGGGTGGGTTTGTGGTACACTTTTTTAATTTTTTTACTTTGTTTAGTTTTGTTTTTTGAATGTCCAGAGGGCAAGACTTAGCTTTGTTAGATTTTGCTACCTGGATTATTGAGCATGCATCAGGGTATTGATTTAAAGCTTCAGTATGTAGCTTTTTTTATGAACATATTTCTTCACTCTGTCACTACCTCCTGACAGACTGATGTTAGCCAGGTAATCTCTGAAAAAAAAAAATATATATTGTCCCCTTGCTTCTCCAGGTGGTAAATAAGCATTTCTAAAAAGAAAAGGTGACCCGCCATTTTCCAGCCAATAAAAACAGAGTTTGTAACCAGCCAATAAAAACAGAGCTTGAATTTGAATCAGCCAATAAAAACAGAGCTTGAATTTGAAATTCAACAGACCACAAGGGGGCAGAGCCACATATGGCTCTGAGGGGGAGGGATCAGAATGCTTTGCCTGTTGAAAATATTTCTAAGTGCTGCAGTTCTACAGAAACTGCATACTGAACCTTTAATGTAGTTTCTGAAACTGGCCCTAAGTTTGAAAAAGGTTTGACACCCCTGCTCTCTGTTATCACCTCAACTTCTTCTCCACTGGAATCCTCCACACTCCTCTCAAACGCCATGGAACCACCAAGAGACCTGTCAGGAAAGACCATCTGTTCCTAACCTCACCATCACCAGCCAAAAGCTTCCTCCTTTTTCAGATCCTCCCAGTGCCACCTGTAAATATTCAAACACTAAATAAAATCACTTACCTTTTTACTCTGAGTTTGAGTCTTTTTCATCTCAGTCCCTCTGCTCTGGGTGTAGCTACCTCCACTGTGATAATAAGAGGCTTCTGCAGAACGTGGACCTGCTGAAGAGCAGAGAAATATCTAAAGCATGCAGGATTGTGGCCCTCCAGGACCAGTGCTGAGGACCACTGTTGTAGAGCGACCGTTTAATGGGATTGTTTTGTTTTCCTCAGGTGTGTGACGATGAAGATGATGGTGCAGAGAACTATGAAAACACCAGAACATCTGCAGTTTGATCCTTCTGACTCTGAACATCAATAAAGTCAACATCAACATGTTTTGCATCACTAATAGTGGAACTGCTGATTCAGCATTCATTCTGGTGTCCAGTGTTTCTTCAGTACACCTTTTGGTTCTGGGGTTCGTGCACGTCCAGATCAATGGGGTTCTTTGAAGTTGACTGGTTTGTGGGTCTGAACGTGCACAAATCAGGACCCAACGTGTAGAAATATACTCATTGTTCTGTATTTTACTTTCACCAAAACGTCCTCTCAGATATTGTACTCTGTAGAACCTGTGACATGTTGTATCATATAATAAACACAACAAAATACATTTCTCTTCAAGTTGTTTATTCCACCAGTGGTTTGGAAAATGTACAACTAATTTTAATATATGAACTATACAAGTATTTCTCCACTGAAATAATTTAGGATCTCTACATTTCATTCATGTTTCTCTTTGAAATCTTCTTCAACATACTCTGTTTTGTCTTTTATGTTTCTGTTAGTTTTAAACTACTATTCTATGACTTAAGTTACTTTATTTAGGTTTAGCTATGCTTTTGCATTAGTGTTGTACATTAAGATACTTGTAGATACTTTAAGCATTTAGCTAGTATTATATATTTTTAGCTGGTGACGTTACACTCGCCACCTCCTACACAAAATGTTTTCAGCTCATGAAGCTGAAGTGTCGTGGGACAGTGTTTCCAGCGCTGCATCAACACGTCCTAAACCATGACTACACACGAGGCCTATATATATATGTCACATCAGTGTTGAGCTGTTTCCTGAGAAGATCTGGGTGTTTCATAGTCGAGACTTTAAAAAGAGCCTGTTTCACGTCAGAAACTATGTTTGAGAGGAGTTCAACACCTTCATTGCATTTTCTGTTTAAATAAAATTCTAGGAGAATGATTAAGATTAAGATGCCTTTATTAATCCCACAGTGGGGAAATTTACATTGCAACAGCAGCACAGAGGACAGAGCAGAACCAGTGCAAAAAATATTAAAATCTGTATATAAACAAATGATACAAATGAGTAAAGAAACAGTGAGTCAGTATAAAACAAAATATAAAAAAAGAAGTAAGTTTCAGATGAACTACTAAGACCTGCGGGTGTTGTATAGTCTGACGGCAGCCAGAAGGAAAGACCTGCAGTATTTTTCCTTCAAGCACTTAGGGTGCTGCAACCGGGCACTAAAGGAGCTGCTCAGGGCTGTCAGAGAGTGGTGCATGGGGTGGGACGGGAACTACAGCATGCTCTGAAGCTTTGTCCTCATTCTCCTGTCAGCCACCACCTCCACTGGGTCAACATGACACCCCAGGACAGAGCTGGATTTCCTGAGGATCTTGTTCAGTCTCTTCCTGTCAGCAGTGGAGATGCTGCTACCCCAACAGACCACTCCATAGAAGATGGCTGATGCCACCACAGCATCAAAGAAGGTCCTGAGAAGAGTCCCCTGCACACCGAAGGACCTGAGTCTCCTCAGTAGATGCAGTCTGCTCAGTCCTTTCTTATAGAGGGCAGCTGTGTGGTCAGTCCAGTCCAGCTTGTTGTTAAGATGAACACCCAGGTACTTGTAGGAACTCACAATTTCAATGTCCATTCCCTGAATGTTCACTGGCACAGCAGGAGACTGTTTGGACCTGCGAAAGTCCACCACAAGTTCTTTTGTTTTTCCTGTGTTGATCTGCAGACAGTTCCTCTGGCACCACTCCATAAAGTTCTGAGTCAGTTCTCTGTACTCTCCATCATCTCCATCTTTGATGAGACCGACGATAGCAGAGTCATCTGAGAACTTCTGCAGGTGACGGCAGAGCTGTACTGGAAGTCAGCAGTGTAGAGGGTGAATAGGAAGGGGGCAAGGACTGTTCCTTGTGGAGCCCCCACGCTGCAGACAACCGTGTCTGACTGACAACCCTGGATCCTCACATACTGTGGTCTTTTTGTGAGGTAATCCAGGATACAGGTGATGAGCTGATGGTCCAAACCTGTGTTCTCCAGCTTGTCTTTCAATATCACTGGTTGGATGGTATTAAAAGCACTAGAGAAATCAAAAAACATGATTCTCACTGTGCTCCCAGTATTCTACAGGTGAGAAAGAGAGTTGTGTACAAGGTAGATAATGGCATCCTCCACTCCAATGCCAGGTTGGTAGGCAAACTGAAGTGGGTCCATAGATGAACTCACCAGGGGGCGGAGGTAGGAAAGACGCAGTCTCTCCAAGGTCTTCATCAGGTGAGATGTCAATGCCACTGCCTGTAGCTGTTGAGATACTTTGGGTGTTGGGTCTTCGGGACTGGTACCACGCAAGATGTCTTCCACAGCTGTGGGACTTTCCCTAACATCAAGCTGAGATTAAAGATATGCCCGGTCACATCACACAGCTCATCTGCACAGGTCCTGATGGTACGTTCAGACCAAACGCGTTTTGAGCTGCAGGAGCGTCCGGTTTACATGCAAAGTCAATGGGGGACGCGCCTCTAGGGGTCGTGCGGCCCGTCACATCCATTTTGAACGGTGCGGAAGGGGCAGCAGAGCGTTTTCCCTGCATGCGGTGCCCGCGGCAGCCTCCACCGCTCGTCTTGGGAAAGCTGAACTTTCGCCGCTCAACGCGTCTTGACAACCAATCAAATATATCAGGGAGAGTCGGGGGAGGAGAGAGGGAGAGTCAGCTATGTGACGCGGTAACGAGGGGACGGCTGTTGCGCAAGTGTGACGTATTGTTTGTGAGACACGGAAACAACCCGCGAAGTCCTGTTCATGTATGGAGGAGAAATAAAAAGGACCTTGCCTAGCGGAGTGTCAGTGAGGAAGTCGGGATATCGGGTAGGTTTTGAATTGTAAACTTTTCACGTTTAGCAAGTTTAAGCTTTGTTAGCTCCTTCCCCACCCCGCCGCCACCGCCGCTGCTGCTTCTCGTTCCGGTCTGAACACCAGTGCGTGCAATGCGTCCAGCTTGAGGCGTTTCACGCTTTTTGGCCGCTCAAAAAGCATTTGGTCTGAACGTACCATGAGAAGTCTTGAGCTGATGCCATCTGGACCTGCAGCCTTCCTGGTCTTTATGCCAGGTTCCCACCAAACGCTTTTCGCGCAGCTGAAGCAGCCACTTTACATTGAAAGTCTATGTGGCCATGCATCTTGGAGCGGCGTGACGCGGCGCGTCCACAGCAGTTCAAGCAGCGCGGCAGTGAACGGAAGCTGTTTTCTGCGCCCGCGTCGCGCCTGAGCAGTGACTGTCGGAGCTCGATTTGACCTGCTTCTGCTGCTCGCCGCGTCGCAGCAACCAATCGGGAGAGCCTCTGCTATGTGATGACGCAACAACAACGGGACTTTTTTTGGACTTTTCGAACTTACCCAACAACATAGTTGCCAAGTACGCTTATTATAAGCAACTTTGGGCTTGCTATTTTCCGAAGTCGCTTATAATTTTGGTGAGTCGTTTGCGGCGGTTTCTTGGGCTTGTGCCGGTTGTAAAGTCGCTTGTTTGGGCTTGTTTTTCTTTGTTCTTTATTCTTTGTCTAGAGCAGTGGTCCCCAAACTACGGCCCGCGGGCCGCATCCGGCCCGCCCCCACATTTGGTCCGGCCCCCAGAACAATAGTAAAAAAAAAAAAAAAATTTTTTTTTTTTTTTTTTTTACAAATGAATACATGTACAGTACTGTACGGTCACCAAGTACTTAGCATATCCTAACACAGTTTTTAAAGATGAAGGAGTAAGTTGAATTGTCTCCCTTTCACATAAATATTATTTTCACACAGAGTGGGAGGAGGAGTATTTTTTTGTTTATTCTAATTCAAAGTCTATTTGCCTCATCTGTAATTCGAGTATCACCTGGCGTGGATGGAGAGTTCTGGAGTCTGCTCTCAGAAGAAAAGTATCCTTACATCCGAAGATGTCTCTCAGTGTCAGAAGTGCCACTAAGGTAGAGACACATTTATTTTATACAGCTTGCACCAGATGACACCATCCTGCTGCACAGAGCAGCTGCCTAGTTTTGATATTTAGGTTTTATTGAGGTTTGAAATAGTTGTTGGAGATTTGTAAATCTGCACCTTTGTAAGTCACTTTTTGTAAATAGTTAGTGTAAATGAGGGAGTTTTATATTGTTCAGTTCATTGTTTATTCGTTTCTTTAAAAAATATGGTGTGCTTTTCAAATATTGCGTCATTTTACTTTGATAAAATACTTTAATTAAATAAAACTAGCAACACATTACGTTCTGTTTTATTTACTTTAAAGAAGTGAGGAGTAGGGAGATGAAAAATTTTGTTTTTTGATACTGAGACTGGACGAGTAGCTCTCGGCAAACTGCCGACTTCAAAAGTAACTCTTGGTTCAAAAAAGGTTGGGCACCCCTGATTTAGGCACTCCTGCAATCGTCACACTTTTTCCTGTTAAAAACTGACTCCGGCCCCCCACCAGCGAAGGGAAAAGTTATGTGGACCTCACAGGAAAAAGTTTGGGGACCACTGGTCTAGAGTGACAAGACCAGGCTAAAATGAGTTCCAATAAGTGGGGGAAATGCAGACTCATGTTCGTGCTGCTGTTTATTCCCACTATATTAAGCTTAGTGTATTACTAGTTGATGCTTTTCTTAGTTAGTTCTAGATGTAATTACTGTTTTTCTCTTTCATTTGTTGTTGGATGTAACTGGGACCTCGTGTACATAATCTCGTTTTCATCTCATGGACCACATGCGGTGCAAATGACAATAAAGACTCTCTGACTCTGACTCTCTGACTGAAATATGGGGAAAAATATAATAAAGAATAGGAGAAAGAGTGCACACTTAAAGCATGATTCAGGATAGAGATTAAAGAAAGTTTTTTCTTGACTTAGCTTACTATGAGTTTGCTGTTTAATTTTTACTAATTTTTTTTAATTTGTACGCATCCTTTATGATTGTCTGTTGTTGTCGTTATCCATTGTTGTCATCACTCTTCGTTTAAAATTCAGGTCTCTCTGTTAAATGAGTCCCAGAGGCTTAATGGGATAATGCAAAATATATTTTTATTTTTTAGAGTGGAAATGTTCTTAAAGTGTTTTGCATAATTTTGCTCTTTATATGTAATGCCATAATAAATTTATGTTTATACTATTTAAAAACTGCCTTTGTTTTAAACAATGGGGTGGGTCGCCAGTTGGGCTTGTTGGGCTTGTTTTTAAAGAGTGGGTCGCTTGTTTGTGCTTGTTTTTATGGGGCTGGTCACTTATTTCTGTCGCGAGATCTGGCAACACTGCCCAACGAGCCTCCATTAAGAAACCAGCCTCCGGTAAGAAACTTGGCATTTTTACAGTTGCCGTTGTCCGCTCGAGCGTACGATCACCCCAAACATTAAAAAAGTTTTAATCTCAACAAAGACTTGCGGAGCTGCAGTTCGGCTCGTAGAAAACCCACTCAAGTAGTAACGGGGCTCACGAACAGCTGATCTTTATCTGCCCGGTGTACAAGAACACAAAACAAACCCTACCGGAAAAGGAGCCAGAAGCTGCTCCCACTGCGCGTCATCAGACATGTTCGATGTGAACAGACATCTGTTGACAAGCAGCCAACACAGTACGGTAGGAGCTTTTTTGATGCGCGCAAAGCGTTTGGTGGGAAACCGGCATTATCCTCCTGAGCTCACTTCTCACCTGGGGTGCTGTGAATGTCAGGCAAGATGGGGGGGTGGGGTGGTTGTGCTGGAATGTACGTCAGCAGGAGACATGTTTGGAGGTGGGTTCGTATTGAGAGGACGGGAGGTGAATGTGGGAGAGGTGAGAGGAAAACGTGTCGGTCTTGCCGGACAGAAAGGCGTCAGCAATGGTGCCTGTGTAGTGGGAGGAGCAGGAGAGTGATCAAACCTATTGAAAAATAGATTTATTTCGTTCACCCACTTCTGGTTCCCACAATCCTGAGAGACAGGCTTCTTATGGCCAGAGATAGCTTTAAGACTATTCCAGACTCATCCATCCATCCATCCATCCATCCATCTTCTTCCGCTTATCCGGGGTCGGGTCGCGGGGGTAGCAGCCTAAGTAGGGAGGCCCAGACTTCCCTCTCCCCAGCCACTTGGAGCAGCTCCTCTGGGGGAATCCCAAGGCGTTCCCAGGCCAGCCGAGAAACATAGTCCCTCCAGCGTGTCCTGGGTCTTCCTCTGGGTCTCCTCCCGGTGGGACATGCCCGGAACACCTCACCAGGGAGGCGTCCAGGAGGCATCCTAACCAGATGCCCGAGCCACCTCAACTGGCTCCTCTCGATGTGGAGAAGCAGCGGCTCTACTCCGAGTCCCTCCCGGATGACTGAGCTTCTCACCCTATCTCTAAGGGAGAGTCCAGACACCCTGCGGAGAAAACTCATTTCAGCCGCTTGTATCCGAGATCTTGTTCTTTCGGTCATAACCCAAAGCTCATGACCATAGATGAGGGTGGGAACGTAGATCGATCGGTAAATTGAGAGCTTTGCCAAGGTTGCCCTTTGTCACCGATTCTGTTCATAACTTTTATGGACAGAATTTCTAGGCGCAGCCAAGGTGTTGAGAGGATCCGTTTTGGTGACCTTAGAATCGCTTCTCTGTTTTTTTCCAGACTCCTTTTCCAGACTTATTCCAGACTCCTCTAACATTATTCTGCTGCAGCTGGACCTCCATTTTTTCTCTGTAGTGTTCCTTGCCCTCTCGGATTTTACTCCTCAGCTCTCTCTGCACGGTGCACATCTATTATGTTCTAAGATTTGTGTTCACCTAAATCCTGACATATAATGTGAAATAAATCCAAGGCGGAACCTTTTTCTTCCGGGCTTTGTTTTCAATAGGGAAGAGTTTTTAATTACACGCCTGCATTTTTGCATACAACAGACCCAACACTTTTTGTTTACATCAAGTTGATAGCTTATTGGCTGAAAGGCTGGCTACGTGATAGTATAGGGCAGTCCCTAGGCAGTCCCAAGGCGGTTCCAGGGCAGTACCACGAGGCGATGACGACATCCGGGGGTTTATAGACGTAGCCCAGCTTTTGAAGACTCGTGTGTGGACTTTGTGATCGGCGAGAGGTCTGTTGCAGCTGCAATTTTCTTCTTATATGTACAATAAACCTGCAATAACGTGCACATTCGTTTCAGAGCTTCCTTCAACTTTTAACACGTAACAATTTGGTGACCACCGACGCAGAGTTGGAAGATTGACCTGACAACGGGGAGCCGTTCAGGGGTTCTCCTCCACCGAGGCGAACATGCGCGCAGTCAAGGAGGCGCCTTCATTCTCAGGTGAGCAGATCTCCGTTTTCTCACAAAAGGTCTGCCATTGGATACACTAAACTTTACCTTGACTGAGTGTCGTCTA
>JBBPBX010084014.1:0-12195 GCA_038048925.1 Garcialebias charrua
GCAGATATGGTAAAGTTTTATAAAACACATCAAGTTTTGGACATGGTACTGAACGATGTCAACCCCTGCGACTCAGATGGGGAAGAAATAAACTTTCAGATGAGTTCTGATTCTGAAATTTCTTCTGGTAAGATTTTTTACAATTTCTACTTAGCCAGTTACGGTTGTTGTGTTTTATGAAAGAGGTACATTGTAAAAACTACCATCTTGATAAGTTACAATTGTTCAAGAATATTATTCTTGCTTAATTTGAGCAATTTTGACTTGTTTTTTGACTTAAAACAGGACAACGTGCCTAGATATGTTGTTTTTAACATGTTTTTATGAATGTTAACATGAAAAATGTATTTATTCCTAGCAGCTGAGGGGTTTGTTTTGTTGTGTAAATTTCTGTAAAAAATATCTGGACCTATTGGCATTTTTTGTAGAACAGGGGTCAACCTGCGGCTCTGGAGCCACATTTGGTCCCTCAAAAGTGGCTCTTTCAAGCTTTGATCAAAAATAACTTTACACTGAATTTTATTTGTTCTAATAACAACAAAAATGGCTAGTTTTAGCAGTTTTTCCTGTCATTTCCTTTGCAAATGTATGAATACCATAACAAATAGAAGGAGTAAAACATTTAATAAACATTTATTTATTCGAAGCAGGATATTTAATTTTTTCCACAATCAAAACAATTTACCTAGACCTGCATATTTCATTGTTTTTTTTGTTTTTGTTTTTTTTTGGGGGGGACACTCTCCATTCTTCCCTCCCTCTTGAACAAAACCCAGATACTGTATACTGGAACTCCTTGACTTGAGGCAGAACCTCAACCTCGACCCATCGAGAGCAATCCACCCTTTTCCAACTGAGGACCATTGCCTCAGATTTGGAGGTGCTGGTTCTCATCCCAGCTACTTCACATTCGATTGTGAACCGCTTCAGTGAGAGCTGAAGATCACGGCACGATGACGCCAACAGGACCACATCATCTGCAAAGAGCAGAGATGGAATCCTGTGGCCACCGAACCGGAATCCCTCTGCCCCCTGGCCGCATGGAGAAATTCTGTCCATAAAAGTTATGAATAGAATCGGTAACAACGGGCAACCCTGGCGGAGTCCAACTCCCACCCTGAAGGGGTCCAACTTACTACTGGCAATGTGAACCAAACTCTTGTATATGGACTGACAACCCATAACAACAGGCCCCCAATCCCATACTCACAGCGCACCCCCCTCAGTGTACCTCAAGAAACATGGTTGAAAGCCTTCTCCAAGTACACAAGACACACGTAGACTGGATGGGCAAACTCCCATGACCTCAAGGATCCTAGTGAGGGTAAAGAACTGATCCAACGTTTTTTTTTTTTTTTCCAAAGTCAAAGTCAACTTTATTGTCAGAACTGCAATATGTACAGGACATACACAGGATTGAAATTGTGTTTCTCTCAGTCCCTCGGTGCAACAGTAACCATTTAAACACTAAAACACTGAAACATTTAATAAACATAAGCATAAAATAGTAAAAGTGTAACACTGTCCTGAGTTTTTGCATAGTAGTATAAAAGTATGAAAATTTACACCAACACTAAAACACTAAACATTTAATGAACATAAGCATAAAATGAAATAATAAAAGTGTAATACTGTCCTGAGTTTTTGCATAGTAGTATAAAAAAGTATAAAAAGTATATCTATAAAATAAACTGAAGGTTCTAGCATTGACATTTGCAAAGAGTGGCAAAGCAGCATATGAGTTAATGTACACAGTATATGTATGAGGTAGTAGTTGATGTTGGTATAGAGGCAAAAGTGGCATATGCAGTAAGGCACATTGGGCATCCTTAAATAAGGCTGGTCAGAGAACACTGTATATGTATCAGCAGTAGTGTAGATATAAAAGTAGTGTAAATGTAAACAGTAGTAATAGTTTAGTAGTAGTTTCATGGCCAGGATGGAACCCACATTGCTCCTCCTGGATCTGAGGTTCAACCAGTGATCGGACTCGCTTCTCCAGTACCCCTGAATGGACCTTACCAGGAAGGCTAAGGCGAGTGATGTCCCTATGCCACGGACGCCCATACAGTGGTAGTGGCAGCCGACCCCCGATCGGAAGGTTGGAGGTTCGAATCCCGCTTCCCCCCACCATGTGTCGTTGTGTCCCTGGGCAAGACACTTAACCCTGAGTTGCTCCCGGTAGGTCTGGATGGTGCCTTGCATGGCAGGCTACCGCTGTCGGTGTATGAATGTGTGTATGAATGGGTGGATGGTTGGTACTGTAAAGCGCTTTGGGGCTCCTCACAGGGGGCTGGAAGGCGCTATATAAGTAAGCTCCATTTACCATTTATAAGGTCCCCCTTTTTGAAGAGGGGAACTACCTGCCAATCCAGTGGCACTGCCCTCCTCAGCAGCAGACAAGGCTGCGGACTGCTTGGCCCTCCGGTACTCCTCAGCTGCTTCTGGAGTCCCAGCAGCCAGCAAGGACCGATAGGACTCCTTCTTCTGTTTGACTGCCTCCCTAACCTGGAATGCCCACCACCGAGTTCAAGGATGGCACAACAAGAAGCACAGACAACTTTGTGGCCACAGCTCAAGGCAGCCACCTCAACAACTGAGGCAGGGAACATGGCCCACTCGGACTCAATGTCCCCCACCTCAGCTGGGATGTGGTTAAATCTCTCCCAGAGGTGCAAGTTGAAGATTTTTCTGATGTGTTCTTCTGCCATGCATTCCCAGCAAACCGTCACTACATGTTTGGGCCTGCCGGGTGTGTCTGACATCTTCCCCTGTCAGACCCAACTCACTACCAGGTGGTGATCAGTTGACAGCTCAGCTCCTCTATTCACCCATGTCTAAAACAAATGGCCACAAATCAGATGCAACAACTACAAAGCCAATCATCAATCTACAAAGTACTACTTGGGGTGTCCTGGTGCCAAGTGCACTTATGGACACCCTTATGCTAGAACATGGTGTTTGTGATGGACAAACTATGACTAGCACAGAAGTCCAACAACAGAACACCCTCGAGTTCAGATCAGAGAAGCTGTTCCTCCCTATCACGCTCCTCCCGGTCACACTGTCATTACCCACGTGGGCATTGAAGTCCCCCAGCAGAATAAAGGAGTCCCCAGCTGGTGTACCTTCCAGCATCCCCTACCAAGGACTCCAAGAAGGCTGGATACTCTCAATTACCGTATGGCATGTAGGCACAAACAACTGTCAGAATTGATAAAGCTCCTCAGATGAGAAGCGAAACGTCTTCTGTTACAAATAAAGTCCAGTTGATCTTGTATTGAACGCCTTTTTGATTTATCATGTCCTGGACGACTGAGAATCTTCACCAGCAAACTGTCAGAGCCCGTCCCCCAACCCGAAGGCACAGGGAAGCCACCCTGTCATCCACCACAACTCCAACACACAGGCACCAAGTCAGTCAAGTCAATCTGCCATGGGAGACTACTAGGGGCAATTACAATTGCCCCTCACAGCATAGCTCCTAGGACCATTCAGTCTGTCCATCTGTTTCCATCTGATTTCTCTCAGGTTATTTTTGCCCTTGTTAAGGCAAATGCTGATGCTGTAATGAAACTGTCTAACATTTCCTATTTGTGTTTCATACATGACTCTAAAAACTACATCTTCAAATGTTGAGTTTTACAGCTTCTTTACAGATGAGATGCGTTTTTGATGCTGAAATCCGCTGCAGATACTTTTTGGGGTAAGGGCTTCCTGGCTACTGTCTTAGGAACAGCAAGCCCAGACCGCAAAAAGACCCACAATGGACAAAACCTGGGATCTTTGGGTCCATGTGTCCTGCGACCATGTGTCCTCAGAACCTGTAGAAAGAAGAGCAATGCTATTAAACAAGTAGAATCAGAAATCTTGGGTAAGTCTTCTTAAAAAATGCATTATTAAATTAAATTTTTTACTTTTGATAAAATATCTGCCTAAAACTAATATCAGTTTTGTAATTATCTAAAACATTTTTTTTTCATATTTAAACTGTAAGAGTGTAAGAAGTGTAAAAAGAAATGGGATCAAAAGAAATGTTAAAATCTACTGCTAGTGGTTTATTATGGTCACCAAGGTAACCACACACCTGTGTCTCCCTCTCCATCACTGAAAACTATAAAGCAAACAGCCACTGTGCAAAAAAATTACAAGTCAAATCTTAAACTTCTTGAACCATTAGCGGTAGAAGACTGTGATAATCACATGTCAGCTATTAGGTTTCTGCAACTGCTTTGTTGAATCTTAGGTGTGCACTGTTTGCACTCTGGGGGGATTTAAGAGAAAACCCTTAATCTTGAAGCATTCATACTATTTTATTTATAGAGCACTTAAAACAACAACAAGGCCAACCAAAGTGCATTCAGAGACACACAGGGTTAAAAAAGACAACATTCTAGACATTTTGATGTGCAATTAACTGTGGCAATAAGAAGTGTTTGTTTGCAAAACTATTTGAAGTTGGACTGTGATATCAACTGCAGGTTCAACATTTCTTAAACAAATCTCCAAAAATATAAAACCTAAACTGTTTCTAAAAGTTTCTTACTTACAAAAATACATTTTCTATACAAAGCAACTTCCAGTTCCCAGTTTAGCTGATTTCATTTTTTTTTTTTTTAAATCACACCCACCATCTCAGGGATTAGAAGTTAATGTTTAAAGTTTTTTTTTCTTTTAAAATCAAGTATATCTTTATCTCCTTTCAACTTAATTGTCCATTTTACAAATTGTATTTAACTGGTGCAGTTGGAAGACTGAAACATGATGAGGAAGTCCCCAATTTGGCACTGCTTTAGGAGTCTCCAGCATGAAAGAACAAAAGAGTCTTCGTCTTACTGGTGAAAGAGTGTCTTCAATATCTGAACATTTCTCTGAACTATGAAATGCTTGAACAGTCCTGCTGTTCCATTGAAGTCATTGTATGTAGATCCTTCTAGGTTCATTTAAGAGAAACTGACTGTCAATGAAGATGTTTCAGTCCCAGCTGTTCTGAATGGTGACGTCTTGAGCTTCACAGATCATCGTTACTGCAGCTCTACGATGATGAAACAGGAGTGAAACCCTTTCCACTGAGTCTTGAGCCATCAGGACACAACTTATGGACCTGATCCCTCACTAAGTATTTTTACATGACAGTGTCATATCACACACCAGGATCTAGTTGCAAAACACATCATTTGAGAACGTTGACTCCAAAGAGGGCAGCAGAACAGAAGGTGACCCTAAACAGCATGACGATCTCTGGTTTTCCCCTTGTTTGCACATTTATGTTGAATGCTAATAGAATAATCTTAAATATTTCCTGATCCTCCCAATTATTGCTGCCAAAGGTGAAGGCAGACAAGTGGACAGATGTTAATGAACTTCTAGAGTCAGCACAGTTCAAAAAGGCCAGCCCAGATAATTGGCGATACTCGACACAAAAATGACTCAGATATTCAGCTGAACTTTGTGGTGGGTAGTTGAGAGTCCTTCATAACACTCATTTCAACACTGGACCAAAAGGACCACAACTTCATCATTTCTCAACATCAGAGGATCTTAGTCCAAAACGGTGGCATGAAGGGTGTTGGGAAACATGTACTCCTTCAAACATATGTCTGAAATTGATGTATACGTGTTGTGTTCCCTTAAATTTTGCATTTAAAGCAACTTATGTTGTTAAAAATGTGTTTTTTTGCTTTTTAAACGCATCGCGACTTTGATGTCACTGAACTTCATCAATTTGTTTAAATTCCATTACAAAATCAGAGTGATCTGTTTCAGATTTTCAGGTGTTGTTTTTAACTGATGCGAAGTACTGACATGATCGTTGTTGCGACAAAACATGACAACTTTCCTTTGCAACTAAAGAAAACGGCAAGATTCAAAAATGTTCTTGATCATCTTTAAACGTTTGAACACAAAAATCGTGTTCAAAATTTCATTTAAGCTCAAAAAAGAAACTCAATGCTGTTAAAAAACACATATGAAACATCTCTGAATACACAATTTCATTAAATTGCATCTCGAACTAAAGTTCTCACATATCTGTTGTAGTACTGATGTGATTAAGTCACTTAAAAACCTTTAATCCTAATATTTGCTCCCCACAGCATTCTGTGCCACACCCTGACCAGAACGGTTTTACTTTTAAATATAAGTCTGAAACAAATCACACATTTTGAGATTTATTAACAGCACTGTATGAAAGCATTTTCATCTCAGCAGTAAAGGCTGCAACTATTTAAAGAGTTTTGTTTGCTGCTATAAACTAGACAAACTACCGCACGTTAAACGGTTGTTTGTCAGTTTTAATTTGACAACTGGTGGAGATGGTGTTAAAGAATATTACACCTCTTTCTGTTTCACATTTACTTTGTAGCTCTTCCACATATCCCATCATTCTGGATTCGCTTGAAGTAAAAAAAATGCATCATATTTAAAAGATTTATTGATCCGAGCATGAATTATACTCCTTTATATGTAACCTTTAAAACAAAGGCACACCTTTTATCTTCTGTGTAACGGATTTACCCATAAAAATAATATGGTCAGATGAATCCATGCAGGCTACATTATGTCTTCAAATCTTAAGTTTTACCTGAACAGTGTGAACACGGACCATTAGCCTGGTATATTATCCACTAAAGCATTAGTTTTACAAGAACGTATCCAAAAAGGGTATTTGTGGTGGAAGTCGTGCATAAAACAAGACCACATCTGATGTATGGGTCTTTGCATGTGGGTTCAGTCAAACCCAGGGCGGATAAGGACCAATCCCCCCCACACAGAGGCTTTTGCCACATGCGTCATATGTGAGGGAAACAGTCACAATTCCTGCACTTCTACATCGTCCTGTGCTTTACAAAGTGATGGGAAACGACACATACACACACTTTTTTCTTTAAACCAAAATGATCTTTTATCTCTTCTTTTGCTTTAGTGGCGCAGGGCCTTTTACATGTGACACACACAGGGTGCAGGTGAGCCTTTCCACCTGAGGATGTCCGAGGACAGGCGCTCTCCCTGGTCCTGAAACGAACCATGAGCTGTCCCTGGTGCTGAAACCAGACCGGCTTCCTCTGCCTGGTGAACGCCCTGTTCTGTGGCCCCAGTTTGAAGTGAAGGAGCTAAACTGGAGAGAATAGATACACCAAAGAGAGAGAGAAAAATTAAGAAATAATCCTTTTGACTATGAAGACAGAGGCTTGCGCATGATTTGGCACTTGTTGCCACTGAAGTGGGTGCAGGTTTGTTCGTGCGCGCGAACCCCATCTAATCTTTGCTACAATATTTCGTGCTCAAAGAAGCAACGTTCCTTCTCTCTCTCTCTTTCTCACACACGTACGCACACGACGCACTGCCCGGCTACGAAAAGTCCTAAAAAAAGAAAGAAAAATGTGTCTATTTGAAATAAAATAAAATAAAAATCCACCCGACACGTTTATTTTATTTTAATTTTTTACTCCATGAAACGATGCAACACAGGCGGCGACTGGCATTCCATTTAGATGACAGCAAAGTGATGCTTTTAATGGTTTACACTCCGCATGCCCAAATTACGCGCAGTCCTCGGAATTGCGGGCATTAAAAATGTTTTCTCTCCCTGAAGGTGAGGCGGTAAAAAATAGATTCGGACTTATCGATGGGTGCAGATTTTGCGATGCATCCAGACAGGTTTGGAGATGGAGCACATCTCCAGCTGCGGAGGGGCTCGGAGAAAAGCCGAACATTTGCTGGAAGTCAACATGTTAACGTGTTTGTTTCCTCCCCGCATCGTCACGTCCACTCTCCGTCTAAACTCGGGGGATAAATTTCTCAATGGCCAGCCCCGGCTGTCTGCAGGCATGGCAACACAACCACAGCTTTGTTCTTTTCTTTTTTTTAACTCACTTCAGCAATAAGCACAACAGAATAGAGAATAAAAGCAGAAACGGGCTCACCCAGTCGCCACCGATCCGAGGAAGCGCGTCATTTTTCCTCCTCACTCTTTCCCCTTTTTCTCCCCTCTCTCCCTCCAATAATCCCTGGGAATTTGAACAGCACCCATTGATATGCAGCAGTAGGGTCCCCCCCACACCACAACACACACCCCTCCATCCATCCACACCATATCTCCACCCTCCTCTCCCTCCCCTCCATCATTCCTCCTCTTCCCCAGACGTCAAAAATCGCGTTGGCTCCCATTTGTATTTTACTTGACTAGAATTATTAATCATTTCTGAGCATTTAATCCACGTTCCTCTTTGAAAAACGCTGCTGCAAGAAAGAAAGAAGCTCCAATGGTTGCCACTCAGTTCCTCCAGTCTGGTGACCTGCATTGACGTCATTGCGTCATTAGGTTTCCCCTGGAAACACGGGAGAGCCAAAAATAGAAACGCATTAATTCAAACCCCAGGCTGGTGGGGAGGGGAGGAAAAAGGTTTAGGGTAAAAAGGGGCACTATTTTTTTTTCCATCAGTCCAATATTCTGACCCTCAAATTTCCTCTGGACTTTTTTTTTTTTTTTAATCTTTGTATACAATACAATACAACTTTATTTATAAAGCACTTGCTGAATGAGCACTAGATGTTTGTTCAGTGACATTACGGCTGTCTGGAGTATTTGGCGAGCATCTACAAACAAATGATTTAGTAAAAGGTCCAGAACTCATCTTGCTGCATAAAATGCAACATTTCAAACATGTATCCTTCAGATAAATATCAAAATCAGAACGCATGTCTTTGCTGCTAAGCTAAGATATTATTACTTCTTTACCTAAGTCTAAATAATATCAATAAAACACCTAAATAACCCAGTGTAAAACTTGATTTAGCACCCGATGGGTTTACCAAGTCTTTTCATGTTGACTGACTCCAGGACCGCGACTTTAACACAGAGAAACAAAATGGTGGTCTGATTATACCAAAGAGCTCATAGTGAGTTGATTTTAACCTGGAAGTCAGAAGAATGACTTTAGAATATGATGAGTGGCGGTCCTAGATCAGGGCTATTCAACAAAACTGCTCATTGGGCCACAGTTTCTGAAAGCCAGCAGCTCAGGGGCCGAACATCCAGCAATTAAAGTCATTATGTAACTAAACAAAGTATTACAGTCATTAGTTTTATTAGCGCTAAAGTCAATCTAACCCTTTCTTATAAAATAGTTGTTGTTATTCAACCACTTTCAGCTCCGCCATCACTTTTTAGATTCCTGATGTTAGTCAGCTCAGTGGTTCCCAACCCTGTTCCTTGAAGAACACCATCCTGCATCAAATCAAAAAAGGCGTTCAATACAAGATCAACTGGACTTTATTTGTTGCAGAAGAACCATCCTGCACGTTTTAGTTGTTTTCCTGCTTTTGACACACCTGATTTGAATGAATGGGTAGGAAACCAAGAAAAACATACAGGATGGTGTTCCTCAAGAACCATGGTTGGGAAACACTGAGTTAGCTGCTATGCCTCTCTAGCTGTCTTCGGCAAATTCAGTGGGGAGTTATAGCTCACACATATATTTGTATATGTGTATATTTGGTACAGTTCTGGTCACAAAAGGTAATGTTTTAAGAATCAGAGTTGTCATTATCAAATTTTTCTGTCCGTCTATGACTAACATGGCGGTAGTCATGCTAAGCATTAAGAAGGGTCACCATTCTTTTTCTTTAGATTTAAAGTATGGTTTTATTACAAAGCATAGCTTTTGGTTGTTTCTGTATTGTTAGATTACTGCTCACTCAAATGTGACTGTTTTCTAAGAATCACTATTGGTTATTCTGGGTAAATTTATTGCTTGAAAGTGAATTCGCTGAAGCTATTTTGTCCAGAGAAGTGTTTTTTTTTTTTACATGTAGTGTATTCAAAATAACTTCTGCCATAAAGCAAAATACCATTTATTTGTAAGTTTACAGACTAACTCATATTTATTTAAAATCTCTAAGAGCTTCAACAGAGAAATCCTTTGCCTGCTTCAGCACAATTGGAGTATTCTTGGGAGCCCCACATACAAATTATATTCAGTTGTATTCCTGTCTCCATGCATACTCATGTTATTTGTAAATCTGAAATTAGGAACTTAATTTTAGCTGCTATTTTTTAATGCATCTTTCCATCTTTGCAAATACATATGAGCTGTTCAGTAGCTGCAAAAACAAAACAAACAAAATGAAAACATCTGCTCAGTTAGTCAGGTTAGAGCCTTCTGGGCTTCCATAGTCTGAAGGCTTTTTTTGGTTAAGCAATGAAGCTTTGGACCCATGATTCCTTTCTGTTTTAATATCATATCAATATAACTGCAGCTCCTGGACTGAAGAAAACACTCTGAATTAGAAACACACACATCAAAAAGATCAAACTGTCATGTGTGCAGCATGAACAGTTTTGTACAAATACTTTGCCTTTGAGAGTATTTACATTCAAACTTAAAGGTAAATTGACAACTTTATTGTGGACTCTAAAGCAATAAAACAAATGGATATAAACTATTTCACATTCTAATTATTGCCTAAGATTGAGAAACTGATGTCAAGAAAATGAATTTATTTTGCTGCTATGCAGCTGTTACCATGGAGAGTTGGGAAAGCACTAAAATGCACAAATATTTAATAAAAGAATGAATTCAAAGTAAATGCAAAACCCTTTAAATTGTCTGAGTGCTTGTTTTTGTATTTTTCTCTTTTTATTTTTGACAACTACTTTAAAAACAAAATCTTTCTACTTTTCCCTCTTCAGGGGTCTTCACAGCGAGTCATCCTCCTCCATCTCACTGTCCTCACTCCATTTCTTCACTGCATCCATATATCTCCTCTTTGCCTTTTTCCTGGCAGCTGCATTTCTAACATCCTTCTACCAGTATACCCACTGTCACTCCTCTGGACATGTCCAAACCATCTCAGTCTGGCCTCCCTAACTTTATCTCCCAGTTGTTCAACATGTGCTGTACCTCTGATGATCTCATTCCTGATCTTATCCATCCTTGTCACTCCTAAGGAGAACCTCAGCATCTTCATTTCTGCCACTTCCAGTTCTTTCTCCTGTCTTTTTGTCAATGACACTGTCTCCAGACCATACAATATAGCTGGTCTCACCACTGTCTTGTAAACTTTTCCTTTGACCTTTGCTGACACCTTTTTGTCACAAATCACTCCTGAAACTTTTCTCCATCCACTCCATCCTGCCTGGACTCTCTTTTTCACCTCTTTACCACATTTCCCATAGTGGACCCCAAGTACTTGAAGTCCTGCACCTTTGTGACCTCTGCTCCTTGTAGCCTCACTGTTCCACCAGCCTCCCTCTCATTCACACACATGTACTCTGTCTTACTACGGCTGACTTTCATTCCTCTTCTTTCAAGAGCATACCTCCACCTCTCCAAGTTCTCTTCCACCTGTTCCCTGTTCTCACCACATATCACAATGTCATCTGCAAACATCATAGTCCATGGGGATTCCTGCCTGACCTCATCTGTTAGTCGGTCCATCACCAGAGCAAACAAGAAGGGGCTCAGAGCCGATCCTTGATGCACTCCCACCTCCACCTTGAAGCTATCTGTCACTCCTACAGCACATCTCACCACTGTCCTGCTGTCTTCATACATGTCCTGTACCAGTCTAACATACTTTTCTGCCACTCCAGATTTCCTCATGCAATACCACACCTCCTCTCTTGGCACCCTGTCATATGCTTTTTCTAAATCCACAAACACACAATGGAGTTCTTTCTGACCCTCTCTGTACTTCTCTATCAACATCCTCAAAGCAAAGATGGCATCTGTGGTGCTCTTTCTTGGCATGAAACCATACTGCTGCTCACAGATAGTCACCTCTTGTCTAAGCCTTCCTTCCACAACTCTCTCCCAGATCTTCATCGTGTGACTCATCAACTTAATTCCCCTGTAGTTGCTACAACTCTGTACATCACCCTTGTTCTTAAAAATGGGAACCAGCACACTTCTTCTCCATTCTTCAGGCATTTTCTCACCCTCAAATATTCCATTAAATATTTGAGTCAAAAACCTCACTGCCATCTCTCCAAGACATTTCCAAACCTCCACTGGTATGTCATCAGGTCCTACTGACTTCCCCTGATATGTGTAGGTGTGTGTGTATATAGATGTGTATATATAGATGTGTATATATAGATGTGTATATATAGATGTGTATATATATATATGTATATATGTATATGTATATATGTATATGTATATATGTATATGTATATATGTATGTGTATAT